>JAJOOR010004058.1:0-76504 GCA_036250505.1 Solanum acaule | reverse complement strand
TGTGCTAGGAGATATGACCCTCCAAAGTAGACCCTCGAAAAAGGCTTCACTTGGAAATTTCGGATTTTGATACGGTTGCTCTAAAATTTGGGTTAGTCCCATTTCCCACTCAATTTGACCCCCTAAACAAGAATATGAAGTCGGATTTTCGAAAAACGAAACGGATTTTTTATTTATTTTATATATAGCTAAACAAGTTTCCGGTAACTTCCGAAGCACATTTTTAAGAACTTTTTGGGTCATTTCAACTTGAATTATCTTATTATCTATATCTAATAAAGTAATTATAGATGTGTTGATGAATGATGAACTATGGTTCTTGAAGGGCAATTTATGAGAATTATGCATGATTATGAGATTTATGTTGTTGTTGAAAGGCTATTTTCACACACACACCCTTATGAATTAAGTATGAATAAAGTTTCTATGATTATGCTAATGATAATGTGTTGATTGAAAGGTTATTCTTAATTATACACTTGTGAATGAAGATAACATGTTGTGAAAGGTTTTTTCATAATATGGGGATTCTTAGGTTGATTGGCTATTCTCACCTATTGAATCAATGAGCTATATTATGAATGATGTTGGGTTGAGATGGATGCCCATACGTGAGGTTAGGTGGGGTATCTACTCGCAATCTCTTTATCCCATTTCTTCCATAATAATGAACTCAAGTAGTGAAATATTAAGTACTCCGTGTGGAATAATGATATGCACCGAGTGGATATTGATTGAGATGGAAACTCATACGTGAGTTGAGGTTGGGTATCTAGTATCAATCTCTTGAGATGAATGCCCATACGTGAGTTGAGGTAGATTATGTAGTAGCAATCTCCCTATCCCATAACTATGTGCCGTCATAGGTCTTTAGCTATTGGATCCACCTAAAAGCTAAATTAATGGTTCTACCTTAGGCAAGTAGGATATCCTTTTCGGTGTGGGTAACACCAGATTCCATGATTTTCTCACATGATCTATGTCGGTTAAGGCTTACCTCCACAATAAATGGTTATGAACTATGGCTCCTCAAGAAGAACTACTTACTGTGGGTGGGGTATGGGATTTCATGCACGCATTGCACAAGTAGGCTTTGAGAATAGTTATGGTGTGTTTCTTTTATTTTATGATGATTTATGAAATAAAGTATGCTTAATGTGGATTGTTACTATGAGTTGCTTTCCTTTATATAACTTAAAAAAGGTGAACGTTTCCTTGTCTATGAGTATTAACAAAGGCTGAGATCAAAGAATTGTAAGTATGGTTATGGTGGCCTAAAAGTGGTACTTAGTATAGATGGGATTATGGGATCTTATCTATGCTTTGCACAAGTATAACTTAGGGTTACTTATCAGATGGTTCTATTATTCTATGATGATCTATATGTTGAATATGCTTATGAGTTATGGTTTCACACTAAAGTTCATGATGATTTCCAAACTTGGTAAAGTGCATGGTTTTCAACGAAAATGTCCTTTTAGCATGTTTTCAAGGTTTTATGCATGCCTATCATACTTAGTGCATTTTTGTACTAACACATTTTCCTACATTTTTCTACAACTGTAGGGTCCGGTTCTTAAGGCGATCTTCTTTTGGTTCAAGCTTGGATCGATTATTTTCCTAGCTTATGGCGAGTCCTCATTATTTGAGGACGTATGAGTCATTTGCAGTTCCTTTCTAGTTATTTCATTTTTGAACTATGTTGTAAGGGTTGTGTCCCTATTTGATTCAAGTATTGTATTAGCTATCTATATTCTGGTGGTGCAGCATCTCGAGGCCATACATCCTGGCCATAATCAGCTAATCCCTCCTATGATTCTCAACAGTGATCAGAATTGGCCTAAACTCAGTGTCGGGCCCCTTGGTCCTCGTGATATCCACGGGTGCTGGAATAACGATGACAGGTAATCCACAGTTTTCTCCGGAACACCTGCAGCACGACACATTCTGGTATTAAGGCCACCAAAAGCATACTTGTGCCCCTTATGAACCTGGGCCTTGCGCATTGCCGATTTAAGGACTGCTCCGATATTCAACTTTGTAGCTGTCATCAATACATAGACCAAGAAAATCCTGTCCCGAGTAATATCTGTGTAGTGGAGACCTGGTAAAAAGAAATTCATGACAATCTTTAGCCAGATTCGCCCCTCCCGAAGAATGTGAGCATATGGACGAGATTGGTGATATCTCTTCCCGCTGTGCTTGGTCCATTTGACCATGGACTGTGGACCGCACAGAGTATGTCTAATGGCTCGGTTTGGAGGGCGTATGTTCAGCTCTATAAGCACTAAAGGATCAGTGTCCTTTGGTGTACCCAATAAATCATTGATACCCGCGGGAGTGATAGGCATGTTAACTCCCCGAACAGTCACAAAGTGAGATCTTGCGTCCGGCGCCCAGTTGGCCTAAGCCTCGCGTACCATGTGCAGGTTGCACTCTCCCGGCTTTGCAAAGACAAACTCCATACGCAACTCACTAATCCGCCTTAGCATTTGTGCGAACTCGCATGCCAAGTTGTTCCTCTCAATGCACACGTAAGAAAAATACCTTGCTTCCGTGTGCTTATTTCACCACAATTTACCTTCTGTAACTACAATTTTTACCTAAAACCGCCTGGTTTGGCCCCTGGGAATTGCGGGTGCGGGTGGAACATTACCTCCACTCCGAACACGCTTTCTCTGGCTCGAAGTGGAAACTTCCTTACCGGGTCTGTAGGAGCTCAACATGATTTCCTGCGAACAGAATATAGTTTAGACCCAACAACTACTCAACAATGATAAACATGGGTGGTGTGCAAACACCACCCCACACTTATTACAAGTCATTCTCTAGCCTAGGTACTCAAACTTCCCATAGGGGGATACACATAAGCAATTAGCAATGGCAAACTGTATCAATGACAGGGACGTTCTACTCAGACTGCAAATTTCCCCTAGCATCATTAACAATCAATATCATGCAACCATCATTACCAACTATTTTCATGCTAGCTCCTACCCCCTTTAGATATGCACCATGTGTCAAACACTAGCAAACAATACAATTGAGGCAATAACCACACAGAAACAACCTCAAATATGGGAGCAAGTAAAATTTTTACTCAAAGAAGTACAATCACCCCTTATCCCCTCAACAACAAACACTACCAAGAAAGATAACCCACGTAGGCCAACTAAATTTGGTCACGAAACCATTCGACCCCAAGGTTGTGTTCATCCAATCTCCCAAATCACCCTAACAACTCAGAAACGATTAACCAAAGCACATTCTACTTAAGAATTCAAAAGTACCCATGATAACATAGTATATAGCACTCTTACCACACCCCATAAATTTCCAACAAATAACCCACAAGTTTCCTAACCCACGTATTCGAAACAACAGTCGTCCCAAGCAATAATAAGCAACTTGCGCAAATGAAATCGAGAAGTCATACCTGGGGTGATGAAATCGGAGGAAATTGGCAAGAAGGAATGTTGAATTGACTCCGCATTACAGATGAAACTGGAAGAAATTGCAAGGGAAAAGGGAGGGAAAAAATTGTGAAATTATTAAGAAAATAGGGTTAGGGGATGGGAATTTGGGGTTAAAAGGGTGGATTGGGTTAGGTATTTCAATAAGAAATGGGTAGAAACCGTTTCCTTTAATGAAAATAAAAAACACTTACCTATGGGGCGACACTGGGTGGACACAGAGTGTTCTGCCTCGCGAAATTAATTAAATTATTTTTATCCCCCCTCCAGAATGCGGGATGGTTACGCTGGCTCTTTTTTTCTTGACGTAATTGTTAATCCTCGTTGAAACCAAATTTTGGACCCCCTTCCGCGACACGCCAAGTCCATAGATTATTCTACCTTGCGCTGGAAAATTAATTCCAAACGAGGTGAAATCCACGTCCCTCTCTGCGATGCGCCATGGGTCAAAATTCCTGATTCCTGCACATTTTAAGCTCAAAACCCATTAGTATAATTATGATAGGTTTCCTCCCATCCAGCGCCATATTTTTGGTTGTGGCACGACTCATTCTTTTGTACTTTTTCTGAATATATCATTTTTTTACTAATTCCTATGAATTGAAATAACAAAACAAAAAGAAAAGAAAATCTAACTATTACAAGTGGTCACGGATTGCCTCCCGTGCAACACGTTATTTAATGTCGCGGCACGACCCATCTCATGACTCACTCATCATTCAATGTGATCGCTTCAAGCTCACGATCAACATCATTTCCAAAATAGTGCTTGACCCGTTGCCCATTCACAAGGACAATAGAGCTCTTATCCTTGTTCCTTAGCTCCACCGCACCATGTTTGGACATCCTCACAACTTCTAAAAGACCACTCCATTAAGACCGAAGATTTCTGGGGAACAACTTCAATCTTGAATTGAACAACAGCACCAATTGACCAGGCTCAAAGGTGAATGACACAATATGCTTGTCATGCCACCTCTTGGTTTTCTCTTTGTAGAGCTGAGCATTCTCATAGGCGTGAACCCTAAATTCTTCTAATTCATGCAGCTACGTTATTCTTTTCTTTCCAGCTAATTCATCATCCAAATTCAACTTTTTGATCGCCCAATATGCCTTGTGCTCTAATTCAGCTGGGAGGTGACACACTTTTCCAAACACCATTCGATAAGAAGAAATCCCTATCAGCGTTTTGTATGCAGTCCGGTATGCCCACAAAGCATCATCTAGCTTGTCAGCCCAATCTTTCCTTTGGGCATTCACAGTCTTTTGGAGGATCTGCTTGACTTCTCTATTAGACACTTCAACATCCCCACTAGTCTGGGGATGATGCGTTGTAGCTACCTTGTGTCTTATCCCATATTTAGCCAACAAATTGTGCACTGAACTATTAATAAAGTGCGTACCTTCATCACTGATCATGGCCCTTGGAGTTCCAAACCTGGTGAAGATATGTTTCTGGATGAATTTCACTACCACCTTTGCATCCTTGGATGGTAATGCAACTGCTTCCACCCACTTGAACACGTAGTCCACTGCCACTAAGATGTATTGATTACCACTGGATGAAGAGAATTTTCCCAAGAAGACTATCCCGCATATGTCAAAAATTTCAACCTCCAATAAATTGCTCTCAATGGCATCTCATGCCTTCTAGAAATGGTGCACATCCTTTTGCACTAATCACAGCCCTTCACAAACATAGCAGTATCTTTAAAAAGAGTAGTCTAAAAGAAACCAGATTGCAATACCTTATGTGAAGTGCATTAGCCCCCGCGGTGTCCACCATATGGTGAAGAGTGACAACTCTCAAACACTTGTACTGCTTCGTATTTGGCTACATACCTTTGCACCATCTGATCAGGTCCCTGCTTGAATAAGAAGGGTTCATCCCATATATAGAAGTGTGCTTCATACTTCAGCCTCTGCTTTTGATGTGTTGAAGCCCCAGGTGGAAATAAACCACTTACCAAAAAATTAAAAATGTCAGCATACCAAGGCACTTGAGCAAGGTCCAAGGTAAGTAATTGCTCATCAGGAAACTCTTCGCGAATCTGCCCCTCATTCTTCACATGAGATGAAGTCTCCAATCTGGACAGATGATTAGCTATCTGGTTCTTAGTTCCCTTCCTATCTTTTATATCTAGTTCAAACTCTTGCAATAGCAGAATCCATCTAATAAGCCTTGACTTGGCGTCCTTCTTATTAAACAAATATAGGATTACAACATGATCACTGTACACTAAAACCTTGGTTCCTACCAAGTATGATCTGAACTTACCAAATGCAAACACTAATGCCAACATCTCTTTCTCAGTGACAATATAATTCCATTGAGCTGCATCAAGTGTCTTACTAGCATAGTAGATGGAATGAAACATCTTGTCTTTTCGCTGCCCAAGCACTACCCCAACCGCTATATCAATGGCATCACATATAAGCTCGAACGGAAGCTCCCTGTTTGGAGCAATCAAAATAGGAGCTTCTATCAACTTCTTCTTTAACAACTCAAATTCCTGCAAACACTTCTTATCAAATACAAACTTCATCTCTCTCTCTAACAAGCTGCACATGGGTCTTGCAGGCTTAGAGAAGTCCTTGATTAATATCCTATAGAACCCAACATGTCCGAGAAAACTTCTAACTCCCTTCAGTGTGATGGGTGGTAGCAACTTCTCAATAACCTCCACTTTGGTTTTGTCAACTTCCAACCCATTCTTGGAGATTTTGTGCCCCAACACAATTCCCTCTCGAACTAGAAAGTGACACATCTCCCAGTTTAACACCAAATTTGCTTCTTCACACCTAGAAAGGACCCTGTCAAGATTAGTCAAACAAAGTTCAAAAGACTCACCAAATACCGAGAAATCGTCAATGAACACTTCAACAAAATCATCCACTATATCATGGAAGATTGCCATTATGCATATCTGAAATGTCGTCGGTGCATTGCATAATCCGAATGGCATGCGCATGAAAGCATAAGTGCCATACGAACAAGTGAAGGTAGTCTTCGCCATGAAATAACAATTTGATTATACCATGAGTAGCCATCCAAAAGCAGTAATATTCCTGACCCACCAATCTATCCAACATCTGATCATTAAAAGGCATCGGGTAATGGTCGTTTCTAGTGGCATCATTCAACTTTCTGTAGTCCGTGAAGATACGCCACCCAGTTACTGTCCCTGTGGTAATCAATTCATTCTTCTCATTAGTTACCACGGTCATTCCACCCTTCTTGGGCACACACTGTACTAGACTTACCCATTTACTATCTGATATGGTGTACACGATCCCTGTATCTAACCACCTGATCACCTCTTTTCTCACCACATCCTTCATCACTGGATTTAGTCTCTGTTGATGTTGTGCACTCGGAATATGCCATTCCTCCATGTAGATTTTATCTATGCACAATGCAGGACAAATTCCATGGATGTCGGACATTTGCCAACCCGAGGCCGCTTTTCTCTTCCTCAAGATGATTGATGGTGTTTCCAACTGAGAATTAAATAATGCTGCAGACAAAATAACTGGTAAGATATTATTTTCACCCAAAAATGCATACCTGAGGTGGGTTGGCAATGCTTTTAACTCCAGTTGGGGTAATTCTTCAATGGAGGGTTTGGGTGGAGAACCCAACACCCTATTTAAAGGCTCTCATCGATCTCATGATGTACCTACAAGTGCAACATCAAGAAATTACACTATTTCCTACACCTCAGCATCCCCATAGATATCATCTCCTACCAACACTCGCTCAAACGGGTCTTTGGAAGCAATATATCGAGCCTCTGCCTTAAGATCTATCACAGTTATGGCAGATAACTCTTCATATACAGCTGGTAGCTTTAATGCCTTATACACATCAAACACTTCCACTTTATCATGTGCCCGCATAGTGAGCTTCCCAGCTACTACATCTATCATAGCACATCCAGTAGCCAAGAAAGGTCTCCCCAAGATGAATGGGACCTCAGGATCTGGCTCAAAATTCAGCACAACAAAGTCTATCCCACTAGAACTAAGACATCCTCTATAGCACCCTCAGGCCTAGCAACAGATCTATCAGCCAACTGTAAGATTATGGCAGTAGGCTTAGGACTACCCAACCCTAAATTTTTATACAACGAAGTTGGCATCAATTTTATACTAGCTCTTAGATCACACATAATCGATCCCCTATAGTAATCTGAACCGTAAAGCTACCCAGATCTTTCAGTTTAGTGGGCAACTTGTTTTTAATTTGTGAGTTGCTCTGTTCAGTAAGTGGAATAGTCTCAAATTTTGTCAGCCTCCTTTTGATTTCCACAATCTCCTTCACATATTTAGCATACATGGGTATACCCTTCAAAACTTCTACCAATGGCAAGTTAATGTGAACTTGTTTCAAAAGAGAGAGAAACTTAATAAAACATTCATTCTCCTTCTGTTTCTCAAACTTTTGAGGGAATGGAGGAGTGGCTGCACTCTTTCTTCTTGTGCAACAACCTTAGTCTCCTTGGGTTCACTCTCTTTACTCACATTATCAATGTTTCTTTTCTTTGGAGCCAAATCCTCGAACGACAAACCACTGTGTGTACCTACAATATTTACTTGCCTTGGATTTGGATCAGTGTTTCCCAGCAATCCTCCTTGAGGTCATAATTTTAAGCACGTGCAAACTGCCCAAACTGCTTCTCAAAGTTTTAAGTAGCTAATTGGTTGTTTCTCAAATCAGCAGCTAACTGGGCATGATCAGCCATAATTGTCTTAAATATTTCCTCCACACTCATACTACCTGGTTAATTGCTTGGCTGCTTATTGGGCTGCTCCCATTGGACATGTTGTTGATATCCCTATGCATTTCCCTAGTGTCTATATTGATTTTGTCCTTGGGCCTGATTTTGATTACCTCCCAGGCAAGTAAATGTTGTAGGATTATAAGAATTTCCGTAGTTCTACTAGCCTCCTCCTCGTTATGCATTCCCTACAAAATTCACAAAATCCAGGTTTACACCACATACCTTTGCACTATGATCACTCCCTCCACATATTTCACACCAAGTGGGTGGTTGTTGGACTACATTCTCCTGAGTGAGTTGTTGTCCCAATGATAGATTGTTGAAGTGGGTATTCATCATATTTTTTATCGCAACAATCTATGCAGTTAAGGTAGTCACTGCATCTATTTCCAACATACCTGTAGTTTTTTATGTCACCAGTTTCACCCCTCTTCTATTCCACTCGAGGTTACACTGTGAGATCATGTTCATCAAGGTGAATAGTTCAGCATAAGTCTTCTCTAATGCTTCACCACCTGCAGCTGAATCAAGTAAAATTTTGGTGTTAGGCTCCAATCCTTCAATGAAGGTATGGACCAAACCTCATTAGATTGATTATGATATGGACAACTCATCAACATCGATTTAAACCTCTCCCAAGCTTGGTACAAGTTCTCTCCTCCTTTTTGCCTAAAACATAACATGTCGCTCATCAACTTAGTTGTTTTTCCATATAGGAAAAATTTGATGAGGAACTTCTATGCAAGTTCATCCCAGGAGGTGATAGAGTTAGCGGGCTCAGAGTTTAACTATATTTTTGCTTCCCCAAGCAGAGAAAAAGGAAATAAAGTGAGCCTCACATAATCCACATTCACTCCCGTTGGAGTGTAAGTATCACTGATCTCAAGAAAGTTTTTAATGTGAACTGTTCGATCCTCGTGTGACATACCAGTAAATTGCCCATCAGTGTGCAATAGTTGCACCATATTCTGGTTCAGTTCAAACCTTCTACCAGCTATAGGTATTTGAATGCATGAAGTCACGTTGGTGGTACGTGGAATTGCCACGTCTCTTACCTTCATCTCAGCCATTATTGCAGGTTCCTCTTGATCAACTCTTGCTACTGGAGATGTTGGTTCACTAGCAAAAAGAGGGACTGGGTAAGTGAGTCGTCTTTACCTTCTCCGGTAGTGAACAAATCTTTTCGATTCGGCTAGAGGCTCTACCAATCCTTGATCGTCGTCCAGTTTGGAATTTCAATACAACCTGCAACAATGAATTTCTAAGATCAAGTTGTCAATACTTGCTTTTTAACTTCACAAATCAGAAAAATCAAATAATTCCTAATTCTAAAGTCCCCGGTAGCAGCGCCAAAAATTGCGCCCAAATCTACGGCCCAGACCATACTCTGTCCATCAATACAACAGAGTTCGACTATCGGATGGGTATCATTCAGAGTGGGGAATTTCAAAGGAATGCCGATCATAGGGAGTCACTTTTGAGGTGGCTAGCAGTCACATTATTGCAAATGGAGAGCATGTAGAGTGGGTCCGGAATTTGAGCTTGGGTATCAAGAAGGCGATGCTTAGTTTTGCTATTAAATTCTTTTGGTTTCTGGTGCGAAATTGGTTGTCCACTACTAAGCGGACAATGTGGTCACATAGGACCGAGTAGTGATAGTTGCAGGTATGGTTGCATGCTTGGACATAGACTTAACCCTCATCCTGATTGCGGTGATTCATGAGAGGGCCTTCAAGGTTACCACCACCCTGCCCTTCCCGTGCCTTATCTTCCAGATTTGTAGGGATGCTGCTATACCAGTATGGCATTGTGACTGGTTGCTTCAGGAAACCAAGACTCTTGATATCGGCCTTATTTGGGAAGGCCAATGTAGCTGCACCTCACAGGGAGCCACAGGTTTAGGTGCCATCGTTGGGAGATGATCTTGTAGCAGATGTGGAGCAGATGCAAGTTGATGACCCTGCCCCTCCAGCCACTACAACGTATGCCCAGGCTCCTCCGTCTCCGGCCGCCAGTCAGACCCCTAGCTTATTCAAAGCCACTCACTTTTCAGGTTCCACCACCATCCCTCTAGCTCGAGTTGAAAATCTAGAGATGCAGATGGCCACCTTGCTTCAGTATATGAAGCCATGGATGCAATGGTCCATAGAAGAGTCCGAGGTGAGGATGGAACGGATGATTGAGCAGAAGGTTCAGCCTGTTCATAAGTGCCTGGATGCCTTTGAGTTGCGCGTATTAGAGAGGCCTGCCCTGACCGTTGATGTGTCCACCTTCCAACATGAGTTGGCTAGACTCCGTGTTGATGTTGATGAACTCCTAGCCCCCTAGAGTCTGAGCCAGAGTTTACCCATGTCGCACTGATTGATGAGGTGGTGCTGATTTCCGTATTCATCGATGATATACCGCCATCAGATTCTTCTCATGCTACTGTGAAGTGCCCCCGCTCTGGTCGTACTTTTGATGATGCTGAGGCCCAAAGATTAAAAAAGAAAGAGCGCCAACAGTTTAAGAAGGCCATGAGGGAGTCGTTACTAGACTAGGAGATGAGACAGCAGCGGGCTAGAGAGATAGGTGTTGGCTCATCCAGAGGTGTGAGCACTACTGAGGGTGCTGTGAGAATTGATATAAGCATTACTAAGAGTGCTAGGATAGTACTTGGGAGCGCTACTAAGGGCGTTTAGAGTGTTGATCCAGTGGGCTTTGCGAAACCGGACCCACCCATTTTTTGAGAAGCCTTTGGTGCATTTGCGCCACATGTTTGCTTCACCTTCATCCTATGGTTTTAAATTTTTTTTTGTGCATTGAGGGCAATTCCACCTTATTTTGTTGGGGTGGGGTAAATGGATTAGAGTGTTAGAGTGAAGTCTGAGTAACCCAACTCAGAATCCTCCTTTGGGGTTTTCTTGCCTGTGTTCTTTTCCCCCAAGGACTGTTTACTTTTATGTTGAACCGACACGTTTAGGATTGTATGTGTAGAAGTAAGTTGAAGAATAAAAAGCATGATGGCATAATCAGCATTAAATTGATACCCGTCCGAAATTTATGAAATGTGCTAGATCTATAGTCTTGATGAGTTGAATATGTTGGATCTTAATATGACAAGATAAAGAACCAATTTGACCTCATAACTAAAGGTAAAATTAGAACTGGTTAATCTAACAATCTGATAATGAATCAATGTGCCAAGAGTGTGTGAGAAAAGTTCAATGTTTAGACAGCATGTGCCAATCTAGAACTTTCCCCGTTGGTCCTGCTAAGATAATCTAGGCTAGAAGTTGGGAAGTGATCATAGGCCCTTGTTCAAATTAGTCCACTAAAGCCTAAAATGATCCAACCAAATGAAATCAATGTTCCCTTTGATCCAAATGTTTGAGCCTAAGAGAGATCACTTCTTTCAATTCACCTAACTCACCTTCCCTAAAATAATTGTTTTCGGCCCGGTACCTCCTTGGACATGTGCAGCTGGACTTAGGCCAAAACCCTAAGTTGAGGGTGGCTAATGCAAAAAGTTACCTTGATCTTGGCCTTGGTCCGACATGGGAAATTGTGCACCTCAACTAATGCAAAATACATAAGTTGAGGGTGGCTATGAAAGAGGAAACTGAAAGAAAAAAGGGTATGAAAAGAGTTTTGTGTTGAAGAGAGAAAAAGAAAAGATAGAAGAAGATGTGACTTTGTGCAAAAGAAGCAAAAAGATGATAAACAAAAATGCTGAAAGAAATAAAGAAAAATAAAGTGAAAGAAAAGCAAGAATGTGAAAATTAAGAGCCATAAAGTCAAAAGTTGCATATGTGTTGAAAAGAGTCAAGGGAAAGAAAGTAAAATGAAAGGATGTCAAAAATAGGTTGAGAAAAGAGGTAAAAAGCCAATTTAATGTCAAGGAGGGCAAAAAGTCACTAAAAAGTACCCAAATATATCCTACCTGACCCTGAGCCTATGCTACAATCTAAGAAAGTCCTACAGTTATCCTAGCAACTAGTCTGGAGAGTCTATGCATTGAAAATAAGGGCAAGCCTATGGTACTGAGCACTAACTATACTTGCAGTCACTTCTGAGCGTTAGTGTTGAATGAATCCTAAAACTTAAAATTCATATCTATTATGTGAAAAGGATTTCATTTGAAGTGAGGGACCTAGTTACATTATCGGAAAGTTTGTACCTTGGCGATTGTGAAAAGTGTATGTTGTGGTGTCTATTGGTCAATATTTGTCATATCTTGATCAGCATGAGTTATCTTGTTGAGTCTAGATAAAAAGGTTTGCACTAAATGGGGGATTTGAGGGAATAAATAGCAATGTGAATTTCTTAAGTTTGAATGGTTTATTCTACACAAGTGTCATTTTGTGACACCCCAAAATTTAGTAGGGTAAACTAAGGCCTTGTGTTAGGGTTCTAGAGTTTGATATGAGGGTTAGAGTCGTAAGTAACACTTCCCATACTTAGAATGAGGGGTTTAGGGGTTGAACGTCAAGGTACGTTTTACACCCCGTAATTTAGTAGACCTTCTAGAGTTTAATGGAGGGTTACAATGGCAAGTGCCAAGGCAAAAGGGGAAAAGTCTAAGCTAAAGGCCAAGGATGCCCCAACCTTGGCAAAGCACTGCCCATAGTTCATGGCCATCACCACGACCAGTGGTCTTGACCACGGTTCGTGGGAGGCTTTGTGAAGGTGTCTTAGCATTGTGGGAGGCTAGTCCTTGTGTCCAAGCCACTGAACCATGGGAGCCACTTTACGGCCAGTGGTCTTGACCACGGTTCGTGGGAAGGGTCGTGGTAATGCCTTAGCATTGTGGAGGCTCAGACACGCTAGCCAAGACACTTCCTAAGGACCACGGGCAGGACCATGACCAGTGGTATTGACCACAGCTTGTGAGCCTTGTTGTGGTGCCTGGCACCATGGCTGCCTAGTGGAGGTTAAATTAGGAAATTCCTTTTTTGTTAGTTTTAAGTGGGGGTCGTTTTCTATGGACTTTATACAACTATATAAACTATTTTAAGTCATAAACTACCCCAACTAAGTCATTAATTCCAAAACTCCAAAAGATCCCAAAGTTTTTCTAGACAATATTTCTCTCTCTAAAACTCCATAGAAGAAGAAGAAGGAGGTGAAGTCTAGGGTTGAGGGGCTGTCTTTTCCACTCAATTTAGTGGATATTCTTCAAGAAGGTATGGTAGCTTTTCATCTATCCGTAGCCTTCACCTATAGAGCCCCTCCAAAGTTCTATTTAAAAAATATTTAGCCATTTCCCCAAAAGTGAGAGTTTGACTTCAATCTTGTGGGTTCTTTCCAAACACATTTTTAATTGTTGATTTATGATGGATTTTGATTGAATTGATGAATTATTGTTGTTTTATGATGAATTCCCACAAGAACCTATGAAATCCCTAATTTTCCTAATTTGGATCTTAAAGTGTGGTATTGTTATATGTTGGTCCAATTGAGTAGATAATAATTGTTCATGGTGTAATTACATGATTTTAGTATGATTATACATGTAGTCTTGATTAACCTAAGATTCTAGGGTGAAATTGATATAGTTAGTGTTAGGCCATGAAAGAGGTAATTGAGGGCTTAGATGTGACCTTCTAAGATTGATGAACTCCTTTATGAATTGCCTTAGATTAAAGCATCTAGATATGAATTTCTTAAAAGTAAAGATTATAGACATAAATTTATTAGATTAGGGCTTATATGATGGATCATGGTTGAGTAGTATTGAGATTGAGTTTACATGTTACTATATGGTTATAATTGGTTAAGAATGAAGCAGGTGGTTAGATTACCTTGAGAACTAGGTATACATGATGACCATGTGAGGTATTGTTTGAGAGTAAGGCTTGTAGTATGAAAATGAATTCTAGGGCTTTAAGGGTAAACGCTAATATGAATGAGCTAGGAATGTTATGGCTTCAAGAGGGAAGCTACTATGTATGTTGAACTGTATATGCCATTATTGTGGAAGGACTTTACCCACATGACCTATATTATGAGTAAATGAGATTGTGGATGTAGTAATTGAACTACTTGAATTATGATTATATCCATGTCTAATACGATGAATTCTAGATATGTTCATTTAATGTGACCTATGATCCTTGAATGCAAGCTATGAGAATTATGCATGATTGTGATATTATGTACATACTTTATGAACAGTTTGAGAGTGTAGGGTCTATGATAATAATATTGTGGTTGTGTCATTGAAAGGACATCTCGCACACACACACTTCATGCATGAACATGACTATGATGTAACTAAGGTGTTGTTGAAAGGCTATTCTCATATGCACCCTTACATATGACTATGTATGAAATGACTATGACTATGATAATCTTGTTGTGTTGATTGAAAGGCTATTCTCATGAAAAAACATGAGCATGATTGAAAGGTTTCCTCAAAACTATGATTCTAAGGTTGAAAGGCTATTCTCACCCTTTCAATCTATGAGCTATACCATGATATTATATTGGATTGAGTGTTAAGGCATTCTCCCATAAACATGAACTTAAGTCAAAATTTAAAATGAACTTAATGGGAAATATGCCTAGCACCGAGGGGATATGAATATGAATTCTAGATGTGTACATTTAATGTGAACTCTGATCCTTGAATGAAAGATATGAGAATTATGCATGATTGTTATATTATGTACATGCTTTATGAACAGTTTGAGAGTGAAGTGTCTATGATGATAATATTGTGGTTGTGTCATTGAAACTACATCTCACAGACACACATTTCATGCATGAACATGACTATGATGCAACTAAGGTGTTGTTGAAAGGCTATTCTCATATGCACCCTTACACATGACTATGTATGAAATGACTATGACTATGATAATCTGGTTGTGTTGATTGAAAGGCTATTCTCATGAAAACACATGAACATGATGTGAAAGGTTTCCTCACAAAATAATGATTCTAAGGTTGAAAGGCTATTCTCACCCCTTGAATCTATGAGCTATACCATGATATTGTATTGGATTGAGTGTTCCGACATTCTTCCATAAACATGAACGTAAGTCAAGATTTGAAATGAACTTAATGGGAATTATGCCTAGCACCGAGGGGATATGAATATGAGATGGCAGATTTTACAGCAGTTGTCCGTCTTCCCAATGGGTTCATTTTACGCTAGCATTTCAGGTTCCCTAAACAGTTATCTCATGACATGGAAACCTTCTACACCAGAAGTCCAGGTTTGTAGAAGCAATCTCCCTATCCCGTAATTATGTTCCCACATAGGTCTTTAGCTAGTGAATCCACCTAAGCTAATAAAATTCAGTTCTACCTTAGGCAAGTAGGACACCTTTTTTCGGTGTGGGGCAGTACACCGGATTCCATGTAGCTCACATGGTCTATGTCGGTTAAGGCTATTTACCTCCATGAACAAGAACATGAGTTATGTGCTATGGTTCCTCAAGAGGTTCTACTTAGTGTGAGTGGGGGTAAGCGACTTCATTCATGTATTGCACAAGTAGGCTTTTAGAGTGGTCGTGGTGTATTTCTCGTATACTATGATGATTTATGAATTAATGTATGTTTTATATGGATTGTTTCGATGAATGGCTTTCCTTGGTATGATTTATTGAACATGAATTTTTACTTTTCTATGAGTATTAACTATGGATGAGATCAAAGCATGACAAGCATGAGCATGGTGGCCTAAAAGTGGTACTTAGTGTAGATGGGATTATGGGATCTTATCTATGCATTGCACAAGTATAACTTAGGCTTACTTATGTGATGGTTCTATAATGATGATGATGATCTTAGTATTTAACTATGTATGTGAACAATGTCTTATGCTGATTGATGTTTGCATTATGTCTATGTTGGAGGCTATGCTTGTGATTATGTTGATATCCTTTATGCTATGATGAACTATACATGAGTTGTCTTATGAGTTACGTTCTCCAACTATTTCAAAGAGATGTTCAAAATTGGCATATAGCATGGTTTCAACTAAAATGTCCCTTTTAGCATGTTTTAAATGTTTTAATACATGGATATCACACTTGGTGCATTTTTGTACTAACCCATATTTCCTACATTTTCCTACAACTGTAGGGTCTGGTTCTTAAGGCGATCTTGTATTGGTTAGAACTTGGAATTGGTCATTCTCCTATCTCATGGTGAGTCCTTAAGATTTGAGGACGTACGAGTCATTTGAGTTTCTTTTCTAGTTATTTCATTTCGGACTATATTGTAATGGTTGTGTCCTTATCTGAATCAAGGATAGTATTAGATGGCTAATTGAGACAAGTTAGACTTCTGCTTTGCTTTTATAAAAGACTTCAATTCTATGGATAAAGTTTTAAATTCCGCATCAATTCTTTAATCCTATGTTATGATATGCTAAGGGCTTGTATAAGACCTCCTTCCGGGGTCGAGTACACCGTGTTACATCTAGGGGGTACCCCTGGGTCGTGTCAAACCTGGTAAGCAGAGCACAAGGGTTAGAATGATTCTAGGATAATGTCTCATAAGCCACGTCGAGTAGATTCTTGTTCATGAGTGTGAAGCGCGCCACATTTATGAATGAGAGGCTACAAGATGCTTAGAAATTCCACTTCTTCACTACTCTTAAGTCGTGCGATCATGTTTAACTTTACAGGGTCTTTCTTCAAATCCTTATCTGGTGGTCTACAAGACATGACTACTCATGGAGCTTTCACCAGTGGATTTGAAAGAGACAATGTTGATCAACGAGCTCCTCCTCAAGCTCCTCAAGTTCTGGATGACTTAATGTCTAATGAGAAGATTAGGCATGGTTTTCAATTGTTGACTCAAGTCGGGATAGAAACTCCAGAATTCTATGGGTCAAAGATGGAGGAAGATCCTCAATAGTTCATATATGATATCTCTAAGGTGCTGAATTTTATGGGAGTGACTATGGTAGAAAAGGCATAATTGGCCGCTTGTCAATTGAAGGATGTTGCTCTACTTTCGTTTTACCGATGGAAAGAAGCAAGTCTGGTAGAAGCGGGTCCCATGGAATGGGAAAGATTTAAGAATGGGTTTCTTAATAGGTTTTGTCCTTTAGAGATGAGAGAGGCTAATATACTTGAGTTTATTAACCTTCGCCAAGGTAGGATGAGTGTTGATGAGTATGCTCGAATGTTCACTAGGTTGTCAAGATATGCTCCATCCATAGTGGCCAACCCTAGGATGAAGATGATTAAGTTTGTGTCGAGTGTGTCCGACTTGATAGCAAAACAATGTCATGTGGCTATGTTGGATAATAATATGCATATTGATTTTCTTATGCTTCATGCTCAACCGTTTGAAAAGGAGAAACTTGAAGAGAGGTCTAGAGGAAAAAAGAGGTATAGGTTTGATGATGATAATTCCTCTCAAGAAAGGTTTTATGGACAAAGCTCTTCTAAGTTTCCCCCAAAGTTTAACCAAAAGAGGGTGTCTACCTCTAAGTTTCAAGGAGTGACTGGTATTGGAACTTATGTGATTAAGCCTTCTTGTGCTAGCTGTGGAAAAAGGCGTGATAGTAAGTGTCTAGCCGTCATGAAGGACTGCTATGGTTGTGGTAATATTGGTCACATAATGAGAGATTTCTCGGTGCTTAGGACTAGAGGAAGAGAGAGGAAGCAAGCTCCTCCAAGTGGTTCGGGTACTAGTACTCCAAGGAAAGGTAAGTTTTATGCACTCCGGTCTAGAAGTAACTCATAAGGCTCTCCGGATGAAGGTACCGGTACGTTAAAAGTTTTTCTTAGTAATGTGTATGCTTTGTTGGATCCTGGTACTACCTTTTATTTTGTGACTCCTTGTGTGGCAATGAGGTTTGATGTTCCCCCGGAAGAGTTATTAGAACCTTTTTCGGTTCTTATCCCGGTTGGTGATTCTGTGGTGGCTAACAGGGTTTATAGAAAATGTCCCATTTCCTTGTCCCATAGAGTTACTCTTGTTGACTTGGTATAACTTGACATGTTAGGCTTTGATGTTAGCTTTGGTAAGGTTTTGATGTATGGTTGGTAGACCTCTATTGGTTTTAGAACCCGGTAAGGTTATTATGTGTTTTGGTGATGATATGGGATTGTTTGAAAGGAGCAGTATTTGAGGTCTTAGTAGGGGGATTACTCCCAAGGGTGGAGATGATATGCTTAGATAGAAAGATTGATTGAGATTCCCGATATCCTCATCTCCTTCTTCTATTCCTATTCTAGCTTGAGACCAAGAGTTCCTTTTTGGGCTTGTTTTATGTTTTGGGAGTCATGTGCGGTTTAGAAATTTCCATGATCTCCTTATGTTATGTATGTCCTTGAGAAGTTCATGATTTATAAGAAAATGAGTTTTTTTCATGATTTATGTGTTTCTCATGTTGTTGTGCATTTAGTATGAATGTCCTATATACTTCATGAGATGAGTTGATGAACATGCCTTAATATGCTTTTGAAGAGTAATTGCAAAATTGACTTCATGTTAATGTGTTGAGTATGCTTTGAGTTAGAGAAGGTAGTACCTCCAATGAATTTGACAAAAGTTGAAGTTTTCATGCATAATGGGTTGTTAGATGTAGTTCCTACTCCCTTTTGTTGCATTGATCATGTTGAGATGGGTTGATGTTTCCTCCTTTTGAATTGTACATTATTTTAAATGTGTTGCATGAATGATGGGCTGCTAAGTCTAGAGTCGTTTTCTTTAAAAAGTGTTTAGAAATGTCATTCGAGGACGAATGTTCCCAAGGGGGAGATAATGTAACAGCCCGAAATTTAGTAGGTTAAACTAAAGCCTTGTGTTAGGGTTCTAGAGTTTGATATGAGGGTTAGAGTTGTAAGTAAGACTTCCTGTACTTAGAATGAGGGGTTTAGGGCTTGAAAGTCAATGTACGTGTTACACCCCATAGTTTAGTAGACCAAGCCAAAGGCCAAGGCTGCCCCAACATTGGAAAAGCACTGCCCCAAGTTCACGGCCATCACCACGACCAGTGGTCTTGACCACAGTTTGTAGGAAGCCTCATGAAGGTGACTTTGCATTTTTGGAGGCAAGTCCTTGTGTCCAAGCCATTGGACCATTGACCACGAGCTACTTCACGGCCAGTGGTCTTGACCACGCATTGTGGGACGGTTCGTGGTCATGCCTTAGCCTAGTGGAGGCCAAGAAACACTAGCCAAGCCACTTCCTAAGGACCACCAGCAGGACCACGGCCCGTGGTCTTGACCATGGCTTGTGAGCACTGTCGTGGTGCCTTGTACTATGGCTGCCTAGTGGAGGTTAAATTAGGAAATTCCTTTTTAGTTAGTTTTATGTAGGGGTCATTTTATATGGACTTTATACACCTATATAAATTATTTTAAGACATAAACCACCCCAACTAAGTCATTAATTCCAAAACCCCAAAATATCCCAAATTTCTTCTAGAACATATTTCTCTCTCTAAAACTCCATAGAAGAAGAAGAAGAAGGTGAAGTCTAGGGTTGAAGGGGTGTATTTTCCACTCAATTTTGTGGAGATTATTCAATAAGGTATGGTATCTTTACATCTATGGGTAGCCTTCACCCATAGAGCCCCTCCAAAGTTCAATTTCAAAAAAACTAGTAATTTCCCCAAAAGTTAGAGTTTGACTTCAATCTTGTGGGTTCTTTCCAAAACCATTTTAATGGTTGATTTATGATGTATTATGATTGAATTGATGAATTATTGATGGTTTATGATGAATTCCCCCAAGAACCTAAGAACCCATGAAATCTCTAATTTTTTCAATTTGGATCGATCTTAAAGTGTGGTATTGTTATATGTTGGTCCAATTGAGTAGATAATAATTGTTCATGGTGTAATTACATGATTTTAGTATGATTATACATGTATTTTTGATTAACCTAAGATTCTAGGGCGAAATTGATATAGTTAGTGTTATGCCATGAAAGAGGGAAATGAGGGCTTAGATGTGACCTTCTAAGATTGATGAATGATGAGTCTACAAATTGAACTCATTTAAGGCTATGTTTTGATAGAATTAGTGTCCTCAAATGCATATTTTATCTCAATATCTGATGAAAACCATTAAGTTTCAGGTACTTGGAGTTTGACGGAAAGCATGGATACTACTTAGCAAAAAGGGATATAAGCAGCTGCAAGAACGAAGAAATGAAGATCAGAGAATCACCGAACCCATTCGGCGAGTGGCCTAAAGGTCTTATCCTCGCCTTTTGTTCCAGTGTGCTGAGCTCTAAAAGAAAGGATCAAATCGGCGGTGAAAAGGAGCAGTTGGCATGTCACTGAGAAGTTCCACAAAGAAGTCCTTTGTCGTCCAATGATCCAAAACACGACGATGCTGAAGGATAGAGAAAGACGGCGATGAAACCTACCAAAGGGCGGATCGCCGAGTTGATTTGCGATCTCGACTAACGACGCCGAATGATCCGCTGCAGCACAAATTTTTGAAAACTATAAATACTTGTTGAGAGTTGTAGCTTAATATCAAATTTTTTATATATAGTTTTTAACATAGAATTTTGAGTTCTAAGTTTGGAGAGTGTTTTGAAGAACTTCAAGGTTCAAAGGGTTTCAATTCCAAGAAATTAGACTTGGGTCTTGTGGATTCTTCACTCTTGGCTTGTTTTGAGACTTAAATCTTCATACTCATTTGAATGCAAACTCATATTGGTATAAATTTCTATATCTTTTACATGTCTAGCTAAAACCCCAATTCTTGGGGTGTGATTTTGTGAATATGGGTTAGATTATCTGTTGGGTCTTACTTGTAGATGATTTATTTGTTGTTTAGATGTGATTTCATTTCGTAGTTGTGGTGGAACTTGATGAAATTGTAGTTGCAAATACGATTTCACCTTTGTATTTTCGTCTTGCTCGAGAGACAGGTCGTAAAACTAAGACTACTAAATTGACAGTTGGTGGGAGTGGTCGACATGAGGTTCAACTCGAGAAAGTGAACCCTAGTCCTTCTCCACACACTCAGCTCGTGCGAGTGAGTGGGCTAAGGCGGAGGCTGTTCTTTATGCGGCAAGTGGCTGTCCGAGAGGAACCCATTTGATTCGGGGTAAGTTGCTCGGGAGAGAATTTACCCCCACTATAGTTTAGCCTAGTCACAAATATTCAACAGATTTATTATCAAAAGCATGTACCCAATAGTTTAGTTTATCCAATATTCCTATCACATCCCAAGAATCCCATCTCCTTGACTAGTACTCTTTGTATTTTAGCTAATTTTGTGTTTTTGTGACAAACCCCCATTGATAATTGACGCTTGCGTTACCCCTTAGATTTAACATGTTTATATTCGATAATGTATTTAGCTATAACTAATTAGAACTTAATTTTATTTTTCTATTAATTCTCATGCCTACTCCCTTGGGACTCGACCCCAACCCTTAGTTGGCTTACTATACTATTGTACGATCGTAGACACTTGCATTGGAAGTTGTGTCTTGATTACGCAAACATCAAAATGGCACCGCTGCCGGGGAGTGGTGTTATTTGAGAATTTTTAGATTAGTAGAATTTTTGTTATTCTTAGTTGTAGTTCACTTACTTAATTTTCAGTTTTGTTTGTGTTGAAAACAAAAAACATGAGTGTTAATGGCAGCAACGGTAGCCAGGTGGGCCACCAAGACGACATCGGAAATCTCAACGATGTCCAAGAGCCCAACATTAATGACCCCCATCTCATGGGAGGTATTGGGGCCATCTGTTTACCTCCAGCCGAGGAAAATTCAGTGTTCCACATAATGAGCACTATGTTATAACTCTTCCAACTAAAGGGACTTTTCAGTGGATTGGCTCATGAGGATCCTCACGAACATCTTCGAAATTTCATGGATGAGTGCGGACTATTCTCTTTCAAAAATATCTCTAAGGAGTCAGTTCAATTAAGACTTTTCCCTTTCTCGTTGATGGGAGAGGTGTGCAAGTGGCTGGTGGAGTTGCCTCGCGAATCCATCACTTCTTGGGAGGAATTGGTAACTGCATTTAATGTGCAATATTTGCCTCCTTCGAAGATGGTGACTCTTTGGGATAATATCTGATGTTTGCGTAATCAAGACACAACTTCCAATGCAAGTGTCTACGATTGTACAATAGTTTAGTAACCCAACCAAGGGTTGGGATCGTCCCGTGAGAGTGGTTTTCAGAATTTATAGAAAAATAAAATTTAGTTCTAACTAGTCGTAGCTAAAGACATTAACAAGTAAAAACTTTGTAAATTAAAGGGGGACACAAACGTGTCAATTAACATTGGGGGGTTTTGTCACTAGTAAGTAAAAATAGCAAAATAAAAAAGGGTTTCTAAGCAATGAGAGGGGATCCTTGGGATGTGATGGGAATACGGGTTAAGCTAGATTAGTGGGTACATGCTTTCAATAGAAGATTCATAGAATAATTTTGACTAGGCTAAGTTTTAAGGGGGATAAGCTCTTTCTCGAGCAACATACCCCGTTTCAATTGCATTCCTCTCGGACACCCATTTGCCGCATGAAGACCAGCCTACGCCTTAACCTACTCACTCTCTCGAGCTGAGTGTATGGACATGGGACTGGGTTCATTCTCTCGAGCTGAACCTCATGTCGACCCACTCACACTGACCATCAATCTAGTGGTCTTAGTTTTCCGACCTCTCTCTCTCGAAAGCCAAAAACACATAAATATACTTGCATTTGTAACTACAAATTCATTAAATTCATCCACAACCAGTAAACGAAATAACAATTAAACTACGATTAAACTATCAGCAAGCAAGACCCAACAATTATCTTAACTGATATTTGCTAAATCACACCCCAAGAATTGAGTTTTTAGCCACACATCAAGAGATAAAAATTTATACCTAAATGAGCTTGCATTCAAAATGATTATGATGATTTAAGTCTTGTTACAAGCTAAGAATGAAGAATCCAAGAGACCCAAGTCCAAATCTTTGGAAATGAAACCTTCTTTTTCTTCAAGTTTTCAAAACCCTCAAAAAGTACTATTCAATATGAAAATTAAAATAATTGTTCCATGCTAAAACTAAAACTCTAACTAGTACTTATAGTTATCACAGATTTGTGTTGCAGCGGATCGTTGGGCATCGTTAGTCAGAATCACCGATCAACTTGGTGATTCGCCCTTTGGTGTAGTTCGTCGCCGTCTTGCACCAGCCTTTAGCATCGTCGTGCTCTGGTTCATTGGGTGGCATGGTACTTCTTCACAAAACTGCTTGGCGATGCGCCGATTTCTCCCTGTTTCTGCCGACTTGATCCTTTTCTTCAGGGCTCAGCACACTGGAACAAAAGGCGAAGTAAGACCCTTCGGCGCCTCGCCAAGTGGATTCGGCGATCCTCAGGCCTTCATTTTTTTGTTCTTTTCAGCCTTATTGTTCCTTTTTGCGACGTAGTGTCCATGCTTTCCTTAAAACTTCAAATACGTGAAACCTAAGGGTTTTCATCAGATATTGAGATAAAATAAGAATTTGAGGACACAATTTCTATTAAAATATATCCCTGAATGAGTCCAATTTTTGGACTCATCAACACTGTCTTGAACAGTGCTACACAAGATTCAATCATGAATGCACACAGCAAGACTTAATTTACTTATGCAAAGATTAAAGGTGCACTCAAAGATTCAAGTTGTGACTCACCAATATCAACGAATCTCATGCTCACAATACTTGCTTCAAATGCAAGTTCAAGCTCAACTATAGTGTTCAAATGCCCTCACACAAAGAATGATTCCATATTAACACAGTGGTTTCACAGTTTAAAGCTTTGGACTCAGATGCAACACTCACACTAATAAAGAAGAACATATTGCATAATTTCACCCATAGGTTTGCCCTTATTTTCCAATCAACATTTGTTTCAGCTCACTCAAGATCAAAAAGGTCTTTCAAGGCTTGTAATGGGGCCGAGTGCAAAGGTATGGTCATTCAAGCTCAGTGACTTTCATCCTCATGAAATGTGGTGTTCTAAACACTTCCTTTCCTTTTTCCTTCATCATTTTCATTAGTGCATAATAGGTCATCCTATTATTCGCTTCCCATGAATTGTTAGGAAACCCCATTTCTTTTGTACTTTATTCCACAAATTTCTTTTTCATTCTTTTTCTTTTTCTTTTCTATCTTTTCTTTTCTCTTTTTTTTATATGGAGGGATTCTATTTTTCTCAAAATCATGTGTAAGAGGAGACATTCCTTGCACTTCTTGACTTGCCCCTATCTTTTCAACACACCCCCAACTTAGGCCTTTTGCCTAAGTTGGATATTCAACTAACCACAACTTCATGAGGATTATGGGTGATGGATTAAGAAAGGTCTAGTTTTCATCAAGTTTCTTCCAAAGAAAAGGAAAGGCTCGAAGGGTGTTCAAAAGCAGTTCACACACTCACAGGGTAAGTCACAAAAGAGGTATATGTCAAATTGGCTCACACACGTAGAAGTTGCCTAAGATCATATCAAGAGATAGCATCACTTAGTTGACCGGACCAACGGGGCAAATTCTAGGATCTATCATGCATAGTTCACATGTAAACTCATCACACTAGGCATTGACACTATAAGTTAAACAAGGCTCCACACTTTCGCTAATATGAAATGATCATCACAAGAAAATCAATTTGATACAAGGCTTGTCATAACAAGATGAAAAGAGTTCACATTTGCCTTATCATAGCCACGCACTATTCAAGTCATCGGTATTAATTGGAACCGAGACTCAAATATTTGCAAAAGAATAGCCACATTCAAGAGCAGATAAAGGGTGGCAAAAATGTGCAAAAAATTCAAAATTTTTTGAAAGGGGTCCAAATCATTTTGCAATTTAAAATAAAAGGAGTCATAAGTTCAATCATCCACAGAAACAGATAAAACACAATTTTAAAGAGAACAACCCAAATAAATACACAAAACACAAATCATCAAATAGCACACAAAGGTGGGCCTCACCCCACCACAAATAAAAATCATTTGTCCTCAAATGCAATTAACACAGAATCCAAAATGTAAAATAAAGAAAGACATAGGGGGGGTAAACCGGTGATTCTGGCTAATCGGTTGCTCTATCTGTCTGGGCTTCAGTACCCAGAGTGACCTCTAGAAGGACTAGATTCATTGGATCTAGCAGCAGGAGCCTTTGCCAAGGAATCCTACACAACAACATCTATCACGATTTCTTCAGTCTCGACTATGTCATCCGCTGCAGCTTCCTCACGCATCTTTTCGTCAGTCTCTCCCTCTCATTCAGGATCGACTGTATGCTCCATTCCATCTCCAAGTCTTATGGTAGTCTGAGGCATTTGGGGCACTTCCAGAATTTCCACTGTTCCAAAGATCATGGACATATCGGTGGACATTAAGTAGTCCACATCTTTCTTCAGTTCTGCAATAAAGGCTTTTAAGGCTGTTACCTCTTCTATGGCTCTTTGGTAGCGCTCAAACACTACTATCATGGCCGCTAGAGCATCAATAGTAGTGCTCAGTGGTTTCACAACATCATCAAGGGTAGCCTGAATCATGCCTTGAATGGAGCTTTCTATGTTGGCGGCTCGATAATTAGTAGATTGGGCAAGCTGTCCCATCCTGATCAAGGATTCCTTAGTGATCGACCCATATGAGGCAACAACAACAGTGGGTTTGGGTGGTAATGAAGCACTAGAGGGACCTGGAGGATCAGCAGGAGTGGTAATGGCATCAGATATACCTGAAGGCCCAAGGGCCGGAGTTGGCAAAGATGCCTCTACAGGTATAGATCCAGTGGCCACAACTTCCTTCTGTTTCTTTTCCGCTTGGTCCTTAAGATATTTGGCTTCGATCTTTTAGATATTAGTGGAGACGGTGGCAACCAATTCCACATCTTCTTTGCATCTTTAGGCACCGGAGCTCTTTTGCACAATGGAGCAATTAATATCGGGAAAGGGAGAGATGTCTGGCTTTGCTTTGCACGCATATGGATCTCGGAAGCAATGATCATCCCTAGATTTATCCTGGTCTTCTCTATCATGCACCCAAGACAAGCTACCTTGGCAAGGCAAATGATTGATTCATTTTGTGATGGCATAATTGTGCTGCTGATGAACCCGAACTAGTATCTTGCAGCTATGTTCAGATCTTGCTTTTCAATTGAAACACCTTCTTCTAACAATTTTGGAGCATTATCATCTGAGATTAGCGGGGATAACCACTTTTTCATTGCATCCTGCTTCTCTGTTCTGATCAAGTGCTGGCAGTGATCATTAATTTTGTCAGACATACCCAAGGCTGTGTTGATAGCCTCACTGTCACAGGCTACCTTTCTTCCTCTGACAACCACATAGTCAACTACTTCGAAAGACGATACCAGCCTCTTCCGTTGAGGTACCAATGCACTATATGCATTGTAGAATTCTCTGACCCAACTTGGTATATAAGAGTCATCAGGTTTTGTGAAGATTTGGAATTTGTGATATTTTAGGCACTCTATTATCTCAGAGTACCTATCGATTACCCCATATATGGACAATTGTTTTTCCTCAATGATTGTTCTCAACCCCTCAGACTTTAATCTATTCGTTGATTTATGTAGGGGGCCTTGTACTTGGGGTGCCAGTACTATTGCCTGCTCTGGAACTAGAGGAGTCGGAGTGGTGGATCGAGAATTTCTGATCCGAGATGGGTCGTTTAGCTTTTTAGATCATAACTCATTCCTCTGTGTTTTTATCAGTTCATCTTCATCTGAACCCATACTCTCACTATCATATGTTGGTGGGTCATCGGTGTAAAAGCCAGTACAATCGGAGCTTTCATCTGATAGCTCAACGGTTTTGTCCTTGCCCTTGCCTTGCCCACCAGTTGTGGAAAGTTTAGTGGCCTTATTCTTGGATGCAGTTGTCATTGAGTGTGATCCCTTTTTCTTTGCCTCAGGGTGGTGTGTTGCTACCTGCTTTGTAAGGTTTAGTCATATCTCCAAAAGATTGGGAAGAGTTAAGAGAGAAATCAAGTAGAAGCACAGGCAATCTTCTGCAGGAAAACTTGCCAAGTGGATCGGCGAGTCGCCGAACCTCTTTTGCAAGCTAACTCGAGATTGTCAAAAGGGTTTGCTTCAAATCATAGCAGGTCGGTGATGAAAATGTATTTTTCGGCGAATCGCCGACTACTTTAAGTGAGCAAGGGTTTGTCCGCTGATAGTTATAGTGCATAAGGGTCTCAGGGGTGCAACCAAAGAGTGATAAAGAGTACTTTTGGTGATTCGTCGCGTGCCTTCGGTGAAGGCAGGCATCTCGCCGAAAGTTACAGACTCAAACCACAAACTTGACATGAAATTAAACGCGTGATGACGAAAATAGGTGAACCACCGAGTGATTCAGCGAGCTCGATTAGGCTCGCCAAATGACCCAATGCGCCCAATTTCAATCAACCTTCTTGAATTCAGTCCCGCAAACCCCGACAATAAAATCAAAGCATACATTAACGAAATTCAAACAAGACGCGCACTACCCATTGCCCCGGGATACTCACATTTCTCCCGAATTTGCCAAATTTGGCCATTTGATGATATTTGGTCTTAAGAGTGGTGTCCCCTGCTCTATCATTGAGCAATTCTCGTTGTTTAGCACAAACAATGGCTACTCGGATTTCACCCAATCAATCTAAATAGCATGCAAGCACAACCCAATATAATTTTACTCATTTAAAAATGCACAAGTTATGAGCATTTGACTATCAAATCAGTACGGGCAAGACTTTCAGATTTAAATAGGCATTTAAGCATTCTAATCCTATCAAAGAGGCCCCACACACATCAACAAGATACAATCATTGCAATAGAGTACAAACTGTTTGAAAATAAACTTGGGGTTCAGAGAACTGACTTTTGTGCCGATTAAAATGTGATTGAAAATCTAGGCAGCAAAGAAATCTAATTCCGAGCATAAATCAACTAACCAAAATACTATTATATTGCTAAAATAGGGAAAATACTACCTTGGTGTGAGTTTGTGAAGATTAAGAGCAAGGGAAAGTGAGGGATTTCATATTCTAGGACTTTTGGCCATTATAAACCATCCAGTTCATGCCCATTCGGTGATTTTAATTGCACTCACCGATCCAATCGGTGACACGCCAAGTGGTCATTTGGCTCGCTGAGTTTTACAGAACCTTCAGTCAAAGTGAGTGTCCAAATGGCAGTCTTCATCGTGATCGCCAACCTGTTCGGCGATTCGTTGAAAGGAACTATTAACTCGCCAAATGCAATTTCACCAACTCTCTACAGTTTAACCTGTACATTCAACACACCATTATTTCTGAAATAATAATAAAGCATTTAAAAAGGTTTTGGGTTGCCTCCCAAATAGCGCCTTCGTTAACGTTGCAGCACGACGCATGTCAGCTGTCAAATTCCATTTTTGGGGTTATCCATAGTATCAATAGGATACCCCTTGTTTTGTTGCGAGTATAGATTGGGCGGCGCATGACCCATAACGTTCTTGACCAGCTGGATAGCTATGGATTGAGACCAAATCAATTGCTTCCTCTCTTCACTGTCTTCCTTCATTTCTTCAAGCTTTCTATCTTGCTCAGTTACCTTGTGGAGAAGGATTGAGAGCATGCCCTCAAGGCGTTTAACCTCATTGTCCTTAGGACTTCTTCTCTCATTAGGAGGGATGTATTTATCCTTCCTTTTGTATTGGACTTCGATCTTCACCATCTTTTTGGCCAACTCATCAATCTGAGTCATTAGGGCGGCCAACATGAAGTCCTTTTCTACCTCTTGGTGAGTTTCAGCCATTTGATTAAGCAGTCGGGCTGCTTTCACATATGACTATTTTGCAAGGCCTCCCGGATTGAATTGGTTGACCAACCTCTTGTTTCCAGGACCAAGACTTTTGTAGAAGCAGTCCAAGAGTGCCATGTCAGGAATGTTATGAGCTGGGAATTGAGTGATCAGGTTATTAAACCTTGCTCATGCCTTGTGGATCCATTCACCTTCCAATTGATTGAAGGTGAGGATACTATTCCGAAACATCATTACCTCTAATAGAGGAAACTCTATTAGCTCCCGAGTATTCCTCGCCATGCTCGCTTCCTCTGTATAGATACAAACAAACTAACTAAACTAAAATAAAAATTACGTTTGTAAACTACGACTAAGAAGAACAAAAAAATTCTACTAATCTAAATATTCTAAAATAACACCATTCCCCGGTAGCGGCGCCATTTTGATGTTTGCGTAATCAAGACACAACTTTCGATGCAAGTGTCTATGATCGTACAATAGTTTAGTAACCCAACCAAGGGTTGGGATCGTCCCAAGAGAGTGCTTTTGAGAATTTATAGAAAAGTAAATTTAGTTCTAACTAGTCGTAGCTAAAGACATTAACGAGTAAAAACATTGTAAATTATAGGGGGGACACAAACGTGTCAATTAACAATGGGGAAGGGGGGTTTGTCACAAGTAAGTAAAAACAACTAAATAAACAAGGGTTTCTAAGCACTGAGAGAGGATCCTTGGGATATGATTGGAATACGGGTTAAGCTAGATTATTGGGTACATGCTTTCAATAGAAGATTCATAGAGTAATTTTGACTAGGCTAAGCTTTAAGGTGAATAAGCTCTCTCTCTCGCAACTTACCCCATTTCAAATGCGTTCCTCTCGGACAACCACTTGCTGCATGAAGACCAGCCTATGCCTTACCCCGCTCACTTTCTCGAGCTGAGTGTCTGGACATGGGACTAGGGTTCACTCTCTCGAGCTGAATCTCATGTCGACCTAATCACACTAGCCATCAATCTAGTGGTCTTAATTTTATGACCTCTCTCTCGAGCAAGCCGAAAACACATAAATAAACTTGTATTTGCAACTACAAATTCCTTAAATTCATCCACAACCACTAAACGAAATCACAATTAAACTACGATTATATTATCAGCAAGCAAGACCAAACAATTATATTAACCCATATTCGCTATATCACACCCCAAGAATTGGGGTCTTTAGCCACACATCAAGAGATAGAAATGTATACCTAAATGAGCTTGCATTCAAATGGGTATGAAGATTTAAGTCTTGTTACAGGCCAAGAATGAAGAATCCAAGAGACCCAAGTCTATATCCTTGGAAATGAAACCCTATTTTTCTTCAAGTCTTCAAAACCCTCAAAAAGTACTGATCAATATGAAAATTAAAATAATTGTTCCATGGTAAAACTAAAACTCTTACTAGTATTTAAAGTTAACACATATTTGTGCTACTGCGGATTATTCGGTGTCGTTAGTCAGAATCGCCGATCAACTCGGTGATTCGCCCGTTGGTGTAGTTCGTCGTCGTCTTCCACCAGCCTTCAACATTGTCGTGCTCTGGTTCATTGGGTGGCATGGTACTGCCTCGCGGAACTGCTCGGTGATGTGTCGAGTGCTCCCTGTTTCCGCCGACTTGATCCTTTTCTTTAGGGCTCAGCACACTGGAATAAAAGGCAAAGTAAGACCCTTCGGTGACTCGCCAAGTCGACTCGGCAATCCTCAGGCCTTCATTTCTTTGTTCTTTTCAGCCTTTTCGTTCCTTTTTGCGACGTAGTGTCCATGCTTTCCTTAAAACATCAAACACCTGAAACTTAAGAGTTTTAATCAGATATTGAGATAAAATAAGCATATGAGGACACAATTTCTATTAAAATATATCCCTGAATGAGTCCAATTTGTAGACTCAGCATTATCCAAAGCTTTAAGCGTTTGGAGGGCGAGCCAATCCATGAGACTTGGCTGTTATTTAAAAATTTGGTGCTACAATGCCCGACTTAAGGTCTGCCCGACAATGTCTATCTACAATACTTTTACCGAAGCCTGGATTCGATAAACAAAGGTGTCGCTGATAAACTTTCACCTGGAGGCTTGATGCAGCAATCGTATGTAGTAGCAGCCTAACTCTTAGATGGCATGGCACACTCATGAAGACAAAGTCTCCCCTTTCACATTCAAGCTTTCCAAGGAGCAGATGGAAAAACATAATCAGACACACCAAAACATGCCCAAGATCATGACACATCTTGACCCTTTATCTAAAAATGTCATGGGGACCTCGTGGTGTCAACATTGTGGCAATCAGGTGTGCACATCTTGAGGAGGAAAAATTTGAAGCCCTGTATAATGAGGAAGTTAACTTCATTGCCAACTAAGGCGGTGGTTATCATTCAAACTACCCAAGGAAGGGTGATAGCCAAGGTTGGGTGAGAGATGAATGTAGGAAGGAGCGTAAATAGAGAGACCGTAATCCTAATTGGAAGGACGGGGATAAGGATATGTATGCGCCCCCCACGAGCGCCAAAAGCCAAAGGATTCAGAAGGTGGTAGGTTTGAGGATATGCTCTCTCATATGCTCAACAAAGTTGAGGGGTCAGACAAGATCTGGAATGAGATGAAGGAAGATGTGTCGACTCTGAGCCAGACCATCACCTCTCATTCAGTATCAATAAAGCAGCTGGAGACCCAAATGGGTCAGATGTCGTCTCACCTAAATCCGAGACAAAAAGGGGGTTTGCCTAGTGACACTATGGTCAACCCCAAGAATGAGGTTTAAAAGGTGGACTTGCGTCGTGCCACGACGTTAAGTAAGGCGTTGTATGGGAGGAAACCCAAAACCCTTTTTTTGCTTTTATTTATGTTGTGGTAAAATAATGGTATGTTGTTTGTACAGGGTGAAGTGTGAAAGGTGTTGGAAAAGTTCAGGGTGGCGAGCAACAAGCCTAGTCAACTTAAACAGCAGTTTGACTCAAGATGCATTCAAATCAGAGTCTATAAAATAGGGCGAGCCTAAGAAATTATTGGTGAGTCACCGATCAGGTTGATGACCCCGACGTAGATCGTCGTTTGGACACCACATTAACTAGAGGTCCTGTAAAACTCGGTGGAATGCCGAGTGGTTCAGCGATCATGACTAATATCTCTGATTGGGCGAGAACTGAACAGTTTTTTGGGCCACACGTTCAAATTTCTAACTCATTCACTTTCCCTCACTTTTTATCTTCCCAAACTCACACCTGCACTCCAGTTTCTATATTTCTTGCATTGTTAGAATATTATTACTTTTGGTTATTGAGTTGTGCTCGGAGTTGGATTGCATTGCCGCCTAGCATCTCAATTGCACTTTAATCAGCACCAAAGGTTGGTTTCCAAGCCCTAAGCATTTTGTACTGAATGTTGTACTCAAATGAAATGATATTACTTTAATGACGTGTACTGGGCCTTTCTGGTAGGATTAGAATATTTGTTTGCCTGTTAGGTTCGCAAATTTTACCCGTACTAAGTTAAATAGTTAAATTCTGAAGGTTGTGCTTTAAATTGGATGAAAAATCATGGGTTGTGCATTATTGTCCCTGGGTCTTTGCCTAATTTGAGTTGTGCATGCCTTAATTTTGTTTTCAGGGGCTGCGGGGTTGAATTCGGGAGGTTGGGTCAAAAGCAGGCATGTTGGGTCATTTGGCGAGCTGGGTCGAGCTTTTCGAATCACTTGGCGGTTCGCCTAAAATCCTTACCTCGCCCAAATATGATGTTGAACTCTATAACTTTCGGCGAGAAGCATGATGTCACCAAACGCCTTTGATGTCTCGCTGAAAGACTTCTGGTTCGCCTTTTGTCTGCACCCGTGTATTCTCTATGCAATACACATGGTGAACCATCTAAGTAGTTGCGCGCTTCGCCAACTGTTTCGGCGAAGTGATTCTGCAATTTAACTGCCTTCCTTTTGTCTGAATACTTTCTAACTTTTCCTTGAAGCTTTGCAGAAATAGCTAGACCAAAAGTAGCTGGAAGAGATATGCCACCTCGACAAACAAGAGCGAAAAATTTCACGAAAAATACAAAGGCAACAAATTTGCCCAAAATGGATAATGAGGGCAAGAAGCTCAGTGCCAGCAAGAGAACAAATCCCTTAGACCTCACTATTTCCCCGTGGAGACGTGGATTCTTCACAGCTATCAACTCCTTTTTGGTGGTTCATGACTTGGACAATCTTAGTAAGTCAGCTTCCGCTGAATCTTCTGAAGAAGCTCCGAGGGCCATTATCAAATTCCAGGCTGACACATCGGGCACTGATGCCCAGACAAATGGAGCGAGTGTGTAAACAGGATTTTTCTCTACCTCCCTCTCTGTCTTACCTACTTTCACTTTTGGATACTTTATTTCATTTGCATTTGAGGACACATACTTTTTAATTTTGGTGGGGTGAGGCTCACCTTCTGTATGCTATTTGTGACTCGTGTTTTTGTGTATATATTTGGGCTGTTATGTTTAAAAATTGTGTTTGATACACTGTTTTGTGGAGGTTTCAGCTTGTGGCTCGGTGTTTTAAATTGCAAAACTATTTTGACCATTCCAAAAAAGTTTGCCACCTTTCGTGTGTTAAATGTGGTTGTTCTGTTGCAAAATTTGAGTCTCGATTTTGATCAATACCGATGACTCGAATAGTGCTCTCAGTCAAATGAACATGAATGTGTGGCTATGATGAGACCAAATGAAGTTCCATAGACAATATGTGAACTCTTTGCATCTCATTACGACTAGCCTAGTATCAAATTCAGTCTCTTGTGATGATGGAGTCTTGTTTGACTTATAGTGTCAATGTCTAGTGTGATGAGCTTACCTGTGAACTGTGCATGATGGATCCTAGAATTTCCCACGTTGGTCAAGTCAATTAAGTGATGCTATCTCTTGATATGATCTTAGGCAACTTCTAAGAGTGTGAGCCAATTTGATATACACCTCTTTTGTGACCTATCACAAGTGTGAACCGCTTTTGAACACCCCTTAGCCTTACCCTTCTTTGGAAGAAACTTGATGAAAACAATGACTTTTCTTTATCCATTACCCATAATCCTCATGAAGTTGTGGTTAGTTAAATAGCCAACTTAGGCCAAAAGCCTAAGTTGGGGGTGAGGTGAAAAGAGAAGGAAAGTCAAGAAGTGCAAGAAAAGTGTCCTTTAACCCATAGTGTTGAGAAAAATGGTACTCCTCCATATAAAACAAAGAGAGAAAGAAAAATAAAAAGAATGAAAAAAGAAAGTTGTGGAATAAAGTACAAAAGAAATGGGGTTTCCAAACAATTAATGGAAAGTGAATAATAGGATGACTTATAAGCACTAAAGAAATTGATGAAGGAAGAAGAAAGGAAGTTATGTGAGTACCACATTTCATGAGGATGAAAGTCACTGAGCCTAAATGACCATACATTTGCACTAAGCCCCATTACAAGCATTGAAAAGACCTTCTTGATCTTGAGTGAGCTGAAGTAAGTGTTGATTGGAAAATATCGGCAAACCTATGCGTGAAGTATGCATCGTGTTCAACTTCGTGAGTGTGAGCATTGCATTTGATTCCGAAGCGTTAAATTGCAAACCACTGTGTGTGAATATGGAATCATTCCTTGTGTGAGGGCATTTGAACACTTTCGTTGAGCTTGAACTTGCATTTGAAGCAAATGTTGTGAACATGAGATTCTTTGATATTGGTGAGTCACAACTTGAATCTTTGAGTGCACATTTGATCTTTGCATAAGTAAATTGAGTCTTGTTGTGTGCATTCATGATTGAGTCTTGTGTAGCACTGTTCGAGACACCCTTTTTGAACGGCTGAACCTGAGTTTGCTTGAGGACAAACAAAAGTTTAAGTTGGGGGTGTTGATGTGTCTACAAATTGGACTCATTTTGGGCTATGTTTTGATAGAATTAGTGTCCACAAATGCATATTTTGTCTCAATATCTGATGAAAACCATTTAGTTTTAGGTACTCGGAGTTTGAGGGAAAGCATGGACACTACTTAGCAAAAAGGAACAAAAGCAGCTGAAAGAACGAAGAAATGAAGATCTGAGAATAGCCGAACCCATTCGGAGAGTCACCAAAAGGTCTTATCCTCGCCTTTTGTTCCAGTGTGCTAAGCCTTGAAAGAAAGGATCAAAGTGGCAGTGAAAAGGACCAGTCGATGTGTCACTGAGCAGCTCCACAAAGCAGTCCTATGTCGCCCAATGATCCAAAACACGACGATGCTGAACGATAGAGCAAGTCGGCGAAGAAACCTACCAAAGGGTGGATCGCCGAGTTGATCGGCGATCTCGACTAATGGCACCGAATGATCCACTCCAGCACAGATTTTTGAAAACTATAAATATTCATTAAGAGTTGTAGATTAATATCAGATTTTTTATATAGTGTTTTTAACATAGAATTTTGAGTTCTAAGTTTGGAGAGGGTTTTGAAGAACTTGAAGGTTCAAAGGGTTTCTACTCCAAGAAATTGGACTTGGATCTTGTGGATTCTTCACTCTTGGCTTATTTTGAGACTTAAATCTTCATACCCCTTTGAATGCAAACTCATATTGGTATAAATTTCTATCTCTTTTCCATGTCTACCTAAAACTTTAATTCTTGGGGTGTTATTTTGTGAATATGGGTTAGATTATCTGTTGGGTCTTGCTTGTTGATGATTTATTTGTTGTTTAGATGTGATTTCGTTTAGTAGTTATGGTGGAACTTAATGAAATCGTAGTTGCAAATACGATATCACCTTTGTGTTTTCGGCTTGCTCGAGAAAGAGGTAGTAGAACTAAGACTACTAAATTGATGGCCGGTGGGAGTGGGTTGACATGAGGTTCAGCTCAAGAGAGTGAACCCTAGTCCTTCTCCCACACACTCTACTCGAGAGAGTGAGTGGGCTTAGGCGGAGGTTGTTCTTCATGCGGCAAGTGGGTGTCTGAGAGGAACCCATTTGATTCGGGGTAATTTGCTCGAGAGAGAATTTACCCCCACTATAGTCTAGCTTAGTCATAAATATTCAACGGATTTATTATCAAAAACATATACCCAATAGTTTAGTTTATCCCGTATTCCTATCACATCCAAAAAATCCCTCCCCTTGACTAGTACTCTTTGCATTTTAGTTGTTTTTGTTTACTTGTGATAAACCCCCATTGATAATTGACGCTTGCGTCAGCCCTTAGATTTAACATGTTTATATTCAATAATGTTTTTAGCTATGACTAATTAGAACTTAATTTTATTTTTCTATTAATTCTCAAGCCCACTCCCTTAGGACTTGACCCCAACCCTTGGTTGGGTTACTATACTATTGTACGATCGTAGACACTTGGAGTGGAAGTTGTGTTCTGATTACACAAACATCAATGAACTCCTTTATGCATTGCCTTAGATTAGAGAACCTAGATATGAATTGCTTAAAAGTAAAGTTTGTAGACATGAATATATTAGATTAGGGCTTATATGATGGATCATGGTTGAGTAGTATTGAGATTCAGTTTACATGATACTATATGGTTATAATTGGTTAAGAATGAAGCATGTGGTTAGATTACCTTAAGAACTAGGTATACATGATGACCATGTGAGGTATTGTTTGCGAGTAAGGCTTGTAGTATGAAAATGATTTCTAGGGCTTTAAGGGTAAACGTTAATATGAATGAGCTAGGAATGTTATGGATTTAAGAGGGAAGCTACTATGTAAGTTGAATTGTATATGGCATTATTGTGGAAGGACTTTACCCACATGACCTATATTATGAGTACATGAGATTGTGCATGTAGTAATTGAACTACTTGAATTATGATTATATTCATGTCTAATACGATGAATTCTAGATGTGTTTATTTAATGTGACCTATGATCCTTGAATGCAAGTTATGAGAATTATGCATGATTGTGATATTATGTACATACTTTATGAACACTTTAAGCGTGAAGTGTCTATGATGATAATATTGTGGTTGTGTCATTGAAAGGACATCACACACACACAATTCATGCATGAACATGACTATGATGTAACTAAGATGTTGTTAAAAGGTTATTCTCATATACACCCTTACACATGACTATGTATGAAATGACTATGACTATGATAATCTTGTTATGTTGATTGAAAGACTATTCTCATGAAAACACATGAGCCTGATGTGAAAGGTTTCCTCAAAAATAATGATTCTAAGGTTGAAAGGCTATTCTCACCCTTTGAATCTATGAGCTATACCATGATATTGTATTGGATTGAGTGTTAAGACATTCTTCCATAAACATGAACTTGAGTCAAGATTTAAAATGAACTTAATAGGAATTATGCCTAGCACCGAGGGGATATGAATATGAGATAGAAGCTTTTACAGCAGTTGTCCGTCTTCCTAATGGGTTCATTTTACGCCAGCAGTCCAGGTTCCCAAAACAGTTATCTCATGAAATGGGAACCTTCTACGCCAAAAGTCAGAGTTTCTAGAAGAAATCTCGATATCCAGTAACTATGTGCTCTCATAGGTCTTTAACTAGTGGATCCACCTAAGCTAATAAACCTCAGTTCTACCTTAGGCAAGTAGGACACCTCTTTTCGGTGTGGGGTAGTACACCGGATTCCATATAGCTCACATGGTCTATGTCGGTTAAGGCTATTTCCATCTATGAACAAGAACATGAGTTATGCGCTATGGTTCCTTAAGAGGCTCTACTTAGTGTGAGTGGGGGTATGTGACTTCATTCATGCATTGCACAACTCGGCATTGAGAGTGGTCGTGGTGTATTTCTCTTATATTATGATGATTTATCAATTAATGTATGCTTTATATGGATTGTTGCTATGAGTGACTTTCCTTGATATGAGTTATTGAACATGAATGTTTCCTTGTCTATGAGTATTAACTATGGATGAGATCAAAGCGTGAAATGCATGAGCATGGTGGCCTAAAAGTGGTACTTAGTGTAGATGGGATTATGGGATATTATTTATGCATTGCACAAGTATAACTTAGGGTTACTTATGTGATAGTTCTATTATGATGATGAGGATCTTCGTATTTAACTATGTATGTGAACTATGTATTATGATGATTGATGTTTGCATTATGTCTATGTTGGAGGCTATGCTTGTGATTATGTTGATATCCTTTATGCTATGATTATACATGTGTTGTCTTATGAGTTACGTTCTCCAACTATTTCAAAATTGATGTTCAAAATAGTCATATAGCATGGTTTCAACTAAAATGTCCCTTTTAGCATGTTTTAAAGGTTTCTATGCATGGCTATCATACTTAGTTCATTTTTGTACTAACCCATATTTACTACATTTTTCTACAAGTGTAGGGTCCGGTTCTTAAGGCGATATTCTATTGGTTAGAGCTTGGAATTGGTCATTCTCCTAGCTTGTAGTAAGTCCTCAAGATTCGAGGACGTATGAGTCATTTGAGTTTATTTTCTAGTTATTTCCTTTTGGACTATATTGTAAGGGTTGTGTCCCTATTTGATTCAAGGATAGTATTATATGGCTAATTGAGATAAGTTAGACCTCCACTTTGCTTTTATAAAACTCTCCGATTGTTTGGATAAAGTTTTAAATTCCACATCAATTCTTTAATATTATGTTATGATATGATAAGGGCTTGTAGAAGAACCCTTCGGGGGTCCTGTACTCTGTGTTACAGCTACGGGGTACCCCTGGGTCTTGACACATTTAGAGTGTTAGTGTGTCGCTTGAGGACAAACAACAAGTTTAAGTTGAGGGTTTTGATAGACCGTGAGTTTACGGTATTTTTGATACATTTCCTTTAAGAGTTGTGTGTGTCTATGGTCATTTTGTATTGGAAATAATATTTTATATGTTATGTTTGCAGGATGTAGGCTTGGACGCGGTTCAGTGAGATGATAACTGAAAATATGCAGAAGTAGCCACCCATGGAGTGACCTACGGACCGTAGGTACTCTGACGGTCCGTCGATGGGTAGGCGTAGATGGAGCATCAATGAATTCTGACCAAGTTTGGAACTACGAAGTGATCCACGGATCGTAGGTTGACCCACGGGCTGTCCTGCACATCTGTCGAATGTTTTTAGAGAGTTGAAGTTCCAGTAGCTGATGAAAATTCTAAGTGTGGAGCCCTGGAAGAGGACCCATGGACCATAGGTCAACCTAATTGTAAGTTCATGAATTCTTCTTATCAAAACATGAATTGTGTTCTTTCAAGCATGAGTTGCTAAATCTAGAACTAGGGTTGTGGGAACCATGAGCAATTAACAAAGTATGAATAATAGTTAAGTAATTCTTGAATAGTGTTTATGCATGTATTGTTAATATTTTGGCTTAGAAATCTTTTTAACAGTGGCCAACATTAAAACTCGCTCCGTTGCTACCTGCCGAACCAAGGAGGTAGTTACTCAGAAAATAATTAACAATAGAGATTTAGTGGATGCTTTCTAATAGTCTAATGTCAATTGGTGCGAGGGTGAAAACTAAGTCATACTTTGATGAGATGTCTAATATGAGGTAAAAGGTAAGGGTTAGTAAAGTATACACTCGTAGCCGGACCAAGGTGCATAGTTAAATTCCCTATTTGGAGGACAAGTCACCTGGGGATACCTATCTTGCCAACTTTGAATGTTAAAAAACTAGGAAAGGATTACTATTATTAGGATTACTGCGTTAAGAATTTATGGGGAATACTTACACCCTAGTTTCTTTCTCCTATTGATAAACAAAAGTTTGAATCCTGCTCACTTGTTACTTGATCAACAATCGGTTATTTTCTTACACAAAACCCCCTCTTTAATTACTTGTTTCGGATATAGTTTGACTAAAAGGAAGAATCATAAGTTAAGTTTAAGTCTAAACCATTTTCCTCGTGGAATCGACCCCATCCTATAAGTTGGGTTCTTTATTTGACAATGATTGCTTATACTCTTTAATAGGGGTGTAATTTTAGCGTATCAATGGTCTATGTCGGTTTAGGCTTATTCTCACTATGATTGAATGTGAACTATGGCTACTCAAGAAGCTTTACTTAGTATGTGATCTTATTTATGCATTGCACAAGCATGCGTTGAGGGTAGTTATGGTGTATTTTTCTTGTGTTATGATGGTTATGTAATGATGTATGCTTAATTTGGATTGTAGCTTGAAAGGTCCTTCCATTACATGTGTGTGTCTAAAGGTTAATGTTCTCTTGTCTATGAGAAATAAGTTAAGGATAGGATTAGAAGAAGGATGAATATGAATGAGGACCTAAAGTGACTTGCATAACATTGGGTGGGATTATGGGATCTTATCCATGCATTGCACAAGCTTGTACTTGAGGTGACTTATGAAGTGTTTCTCTTATGTTATGTTAAGATGACTTATGTATGGATTATGTCTATGACTATGTTGTTATCTCTTATGCTTATAGTCTATGTCTTACTATGATGTCTCTTATGCTTATGACTTGTGTTTTTACACTATCATCAAAATAATGGTTTAACTTAGCAAATGGCATGCATTCAACTAAAATGTCCTTTTTAGCATGTTTTCAAGGTTTTTTATGCATGGCTATCATACTTCGTGCATTTTTGTACTAACCCATAGTTTCCTACATTTTTCCCTAAGTGTAGGGTCCAGTTCTTAAGGCGATCGTCATTTGGTTCAAGCTTGGATTCAACTATTCTCCTTGCTTGTGGTAAATCCTCAAGAAGAACTACTTACTGTGGGTGGGGGTATGGGATTTCATCCATGCATTGCACAAGTAGGCTTTGAGAGTAGTTATGGTGAGCTCCTTTTATTTTATGTTGATTTATGAAATGAAGTATGCTTAATGTGGATTGTTACTATGAGTTGCTTTCTTTTATATGACTTATAAAAGGTGAATGTTTCCTTGTCTAAGAGTATTAAAAAAGTCTGAGATCAAAGAATGGTAAGTATGGTTATGGTGGCCTAAAAGTGGTACTTAGTATAGATAGGATTATGGGATCTTATCTATGCATTGCACAAGTATAACTTAGGGTTACTTATGAGATGGTTTATTATGCTATGATGATCTATATGTTGAATATGCTTATGAGTTATGGTTTCACACTAAAGTTCATGATGATTTCCAAACTTGGTAAAGTGCATGGTTTTCAACCAAAATGTCCTTTTAGCATGTACTGTAGGTTTTTATGCATGCCTATCATACTTAGTGCATTTTTGAGACAAGTCTAGACTTCCGCTTGGTTTTAAAAAAGTCTTAGATTGTATAGATACATTTTAAAATTCTGCATCATTTCTTTTATCCTATGTTATGATATGCTATGGGTCTTGTATGAGAACTTTTGGAGTTGAGTACTGCCTAGAAATCTAATAATGCATGTATTTAGGCTAAGTTTGAATTCAATGTGTTTGTTTATTGTCTTATTGAGTCTTTTGGTTGTTTATGAGCTAACCAACATGATTAGTTCTGTAGGTGAGCTTTATTGGAGAAATGAGCATGAAAATGGACAATGGGGAAAACAAAACATCTGAGTTGGAAAGAAGCAAGGAAGAAATAAATTCCAAGGCATATATGTGTCCTCTCCGCATCGCAGAGAGGAATTGCATTTTGGCTCGAGAAATAATTTCCAGGCAGAGCATTTTGTGTCCTCTCCACATCACAGAGAGGGATTTTTAAATTTGGTCACGAAAATCAGATTGATGCAGAACACGTCGTGTAGCAGCCACGTCGCGGAGAGATTATTTTCACACGAATCAAATCGCATACATACCTCCGCGTCACGCTCCTGGTTGCCAGATTGGGCCATTTCGACTTTAATATAAATAGGTTAATATTTTATTTTATTAAAACATTCCTTTTCTGGGTTTTGAAGAACGACGACTTGGAGAGCTATTTCATCATTTTTTAAGGTTCTTTCCTAAACTATTTTACTTTCGATCTCTTTATGCTTATTAAACATTGGTTGATCGAATCTATTTTTATCAGTAGCTAAATAGCCTAGTTGTAGGTATCAATAAAAGGGATTCAACTTACTTCCATGGGTTAGAACAAAATCAAGCCTAAAAAGGCTTAATTGGGCTATTCTAGGGATATTATTTCTGTAAAGGCTAATATTCAAAACAATTCAAAGAAAGCCTATTATCATCTTCTAAACACAACCCCACTTTTATTTCGTTTTAATAACATGTCGGGCAAGTTCTAGACTCAGATGCATTACATAGATAACACAAAAACTCACCGCTCATGGCACAAGTTCTACTCAAGAATGGATTAATCACAACACACAATCATTTCATACACAAGGTCCAATTTAAGCTTAAGTTGCAATCATTCAAGTCAAATACTAAGAGTTCAAATGCATTCATATATCCACTTCAAATCATGCTTTCATACATTTTCCTTTCAGAATTTCAGCTTTAGCACACACCAACCTAAGACTCAATGACGAAATTGCCCTTAAGACGGTCATCATCCATCTATCATTAGGCAACGTGACTCAACTACGAATATTGACTCAATCCTAAAAAGATAAAATATTTTTGTATTTTGCACGGCTAAAAGGGACTCTCCTTGGCGAAAGAACCAAAAACAACCTCCAAGGAACCCAAAATAAAACAAAAAAAAAATACAAAACAGATTCTAACAATGTTCAACAATAATAAAAATATATACGGACCATGTATGATTTTCACCCATCACCCTACACTTATACATTAGCACTGTCCCCAGTGCTTTACAAAAAATAGAATAATTCAAAAGGTAAGGTGAAAAAACACCTTGATCAATCCTCCATCGCATCACCCCCCTTCGGCCTAATCACCGTCCTGCGTGGGGTCTACCTCCTCATCCGAGTCGGACTCCACATCCGAGCTAGTACGCAAGAGATCCTCATCGGTCGGAATGTCATCATCGACTGGCACACGAAACTCAGGACCAATGCCAAGTAGGGCCTTGTCGTGGGCATTCAGCGGATAACACCTCTCAACATCTCCCAACTGCATGTAAGTGGAAGCAAGGTAGCCACTCTGGTGGCGCAGCATCTCGAGGCTATACATCCTGGCCATAATCAGCTCATCCCTCCTATGACGCTCGACAGTGCTGTGAAACTCAGTGTCGGGCCCATTGGTCTTCGTGATATCCACGGGTGCTGGAATAACGGTGCCATGTAATCCACATTTTCCTCCGCAACACCAGCAGCACGACACATTCTGGTAATAAGTCCGCCAAAAACATCCTTATGAACCTGGGACTTACGCATCGCCGATTTCAGGATAGCTCCAATATTCAACTCTGTAGATGTCATCAATGCATAGACCAAGAAAATTCTGTCCCGAGTACTATCTGTGTAGTGGAGACCCGGTATCAAGAAATTCATGACAATCTTTAGCCAGACTCGCCCCTACTAAAGAATGTGAGCATACGGAAGAGATCGGTGATATCTCTTCCCGTTGTGCTTGGTCCATTTGACCATGGACTGTGGACCGCACAGAGTATGTCTAATGGCCCGGTTTGGAGGGCGTATTTTCAGCTCTATAAGCACTAAAGGATCAGTGTCCTTTGGTGTACCCAATATATCATTGATACCCGCAGGAGTGATAGGCACGTTAACTGCCCGAACAATCACAAAGTGAGATCTTGCGTCCGGCGCCCAATTGGCCTAAGCCTGGCGTACCATGTGCAGGTTGCACACTCTCGGCTCTGCAAAGATAAACTCCATACGCAACTCACTAATCCTTGTTAGAATTTGTGGGAACTCCTATGCCAAGTTGTTCCTGTCAATGCACACGTAAGAAAAATACCTCGCTTCCGTGTGCTTCTTCCACTACAATTTGCCTTCCGTAACTACAATTTTTACCCCAAACCGCCTGCTTTGGCGCCTTGGAGCTACGAGTGCGGGTCGCGCATTACCTCCACTCCGAACATGCTTTCTCTGGCTCGAAGTGGAAACTTCCTTACCGGGTCTGTGGGAGCTCAATATGATTTCCTGCAAACAGAATATAGTTCAGACCTATCAACTACTCAACAATGATAAACATAGGTTGTGTGGAAACACCACCCCACACTTATTATAAGTCATTCTCTAGCCTAGGTACTCAAACTTCCCATAGAGGGATACACATAAGCAATTAGCAATGGCAAACAGTATCAATGATAGGGACGTTCTACTCAGACTACAAATTTCCCCTAGCATCATTAACAATCAATCTCATGTAACCATCACTACCAACTATTTTCATACTAGCTCCTACCCCCTTTAGATATGCACCATGTGTCAAACACTAGCAAACAATACAATCGAGGCAATAACCACACAGAAACAACCTCAAATATGGGAGCAAGCAAAAATTTTACTCAAAGAAGTACAATCACCCCTTATCCCCTCAACAACAAATTCTACCAAGAAAGATAACCCACGTAGGCCAACCAAAATTGGTCACGAAACCATTCGACCCCAAGGTTGTGTTCATCCAATCTCCCAAATCACCCTAACAATTCACAAATGATTAACCAAAGCACATTCTACTTAAGAATTCGAAAGTACCCATGATAACACAATATATATCACTATTACCGCACCCCATAAACTTCCAACAAATAACCCACAACTTTCCCAACCCAGGTATTTGAAACAACAGTCATCCCAAGCAATAACAAGCAACTTGCGCAAACAAAATCGAGAAGTCATACCTAGGGTGATGAAATCGGCAAGAAGGAATGTTGAATTGACTCCGCATTACAGATGAAACTCGAAGAAATTGCAAAGGAGAAGAGAGGGAAAAAATCGCAACATTATTAAGAAAATGGGGTTAGGGGATGGGAATTTGGGGTTAAAAGGGTGGATTGGGTCAGGTATTTCAATAAGAAATGGGTAGAAACCGTTTCCTTGAATGAAAATAAAAAAAACCTTACCTGGGGGGTGACATAGGGTGGACACAGAGTGTTCTGCCTCACAAAATTAATTAGAATTATTTTTATCCCCCCTCCACAACGCGGGATGCTGGCCCTTTTTTTCTTAACGTAATTGTTAATCTTCGTCGAAACCAAATTTTGGACCCCTTTTTGCAACACGCCAAGTCCACGGACCATTCTACCTCGCGCTGGAAAATTAATTCCAAACGAGATGAAATCCAAGTCCCTCTCCGCGTTGCGCCATGGGTCAAAATTCCTGATTCCTGCACATTTTAAGCTCAAAACCCATTAGTATAATTACGATAGGTTTCCTCCCATCGAGCGCCATATTTTTGGTTGTGGCACAACTCATATTTTTGTACTTTTTCTGAATATATCATTTTTTTACTAATTCCTATGAATTGAAATAACAAAACAAAAAGAAAAGAAATCCTAACTATTACAAGTTGTCACGGGTTGCCTCCCGTGCAACACCTTATTTAACGTCACGGGATGACCCATCTCATGACTCACTCATCATTCAATGTGAGCGTTTCAAGCTCACGATCAACATCATTTCCAAAATAGTGCTTGACCCGTTTCCCATTCAGAAGGACAGTAGAGCTCTTATCCTTGTTCCTTAGCTCCACCGCACCATGTTTGGACATCCTCACAACTTCTAAAGGACCTTCCTTAGCTCCACCGCACCATGTTTGGCCATCCTCACAACTTCTAAAGGACCACTCCATTAAGACCTAAGCTTTCTGGGGAACAACTTCAATCTTGAATGGAACAACAACACCAATTGACCAGGCTCAAAGGTGAATAACACAATATGCTTGTCATGCCACCTCTTGGTTTTCTCTTTGTAGAGCTTAGCATTCTCATAGGCGTGAACCCTAAATTCTTCTAATTCATGCAGCTGCATTATTCTTTTCTTTCCAGCTAATTCATAATCCAAATTTAACTTTTTGATAGCCCAATATGCCTTGTGCTCCAATTCAGCTGGGAGGTGACACACTTTTCCAAACACCAATCGATAAGAAGAAATCCCTATCAGTGTTTTGTATGCAGTCCGGTATGCCCACAAAGCATCATCTAGCTTGTCAACCCAATCTTTCCTTTGGGCATTCACAGTCTTTTGGAGGATCTGCTTGACTTCTCTATTAGACACTTCCACCTCCCCACTAGTCTGGGGACGATACGTTGTAGCTACCTTGTGTCTTATCCCATATTTAGCCAACAAATTGTGCACTGAACTATTAATAAAGTGCGTACCTCCATCACTGATCATGGCCCTTGGAGTTCCAAACCTGGTGAAGATGTGTTTCTAGATGAATTTCACTACCACCTTTGCATCCTTGGATGGTAATGCAACTACTTTCACCCACTTGAACACGTAATCCACTGCCACTAAGATGTATTGATTACCACTGGATGATGAGAATGGTCCCAAGAAGACTATCCCCCATACGTAAAAAATTTCAACCTCCAATATATTGCTCAATGGCATCTCATGCCTTTTAGAAATGGTGCACATCCTTTCGCACTGATCACAACCCTTCACAAACATAGCAGCATCTTTAAAAAGAGTAGTCTAAAAGAAACCAGATTGCAATACCTTATGTGCAGTACGTTAGCCCCCGTGGTGTCCACCGTATCGCGAAGAGTGACAACTCTCAAACACTTGTACTGCTTCCTATTCGGCTACACACATTCGCACCATCTGATCAGGTCCCTGCTTGAATAAGAAGGGTTCATCCCATATATAGAAGTGTGCATCATACTTCAGCCTCTGCTTTTGATGTGTTGAAGCCCTAGGTGGAAATAAACCACTTACCAAAAAATTAACAATGTTAGCATACCAAGGCAATTGAGCAAGGTCCAAGGTAAGTAATTGCTCATCAGGAAACTCTTCGCGAATCTGCCCCTCATTCTTCACATGAGATGAATTCTCCAATCTGGACATATGATTAGCTATATGGTTCTTAGTTCCCTTCCTATCTTTTATCTCTAGACTTACAATAGCAGAATCCATCTAATAAGCCTCGACTTGGCATTCTTCTTATTAAACAAATATTGTATTACAGAATGATCACTGTACACTACAACCTTGGTTCCTACCATGTATGATCTGAACTTATCGAATGCAAACACTAATGCCAGCATCTCTTTCTCAGTGACAATATAATTCCATTGAGCTACATCAAGTGCTTGCTAGCATAGTAGATGGAATGAAACATCTTTTCTTTTCGCTGCCCAAGCACTGCCCCAACCGCTATATCACTGCCATAAGCTCGAATGGAAGCTCCCAGTTTGGAGCAATCAGAATAGGAGCTTCTATCAACTTCTTCTTTAACAGCTCAAATTCCTGCAAACACTTCTCATCAAATACAAACTTCATCTCTTTCTCTAACATGCTGCAGTTGGGTCATGCAGAGAGAAGTCCTTGATGAATCTCCTATAGAACCTAGCATGTCCCTAAAAATTTCTAACTCCCTTCAGTGTGATGGGTGGTGGCAACTTCTCAATAACCTCCACTTTGGTTTTGTCAACTTCCAACCCATTCTTGGAGATTTTGTGCCCCAACACAATTCCCTCTCGAACTATAAAGTGACACTTCTCCCAGTTTAACACCAAATTTGCTTCTTCACACCTAGCAAGGACCCTGTCAAGATTAGTCAAACAAAGTTCAAAAGACTCACCAAACACCGAGAAATCGTCAAAGAACACTTCAACAAAATCCTCCACCATATCATGGAAGATTGCCATCATACATCTCTGAAATGTCGCCTGTGCATTGCATAATCTGAATGGCATGCGCATGAACGCATAAGTGCCATGTGAACAAGTGAAGGTAGTCTTCTCCGTGAAATAACAATTTGATTGTACCATGAGTAGCCATCCAAAAGCAGTAATATTCCTGACCCACCAATCTATCCAACATTTGGTCAATAAAAGGAACCGAGTAATGGTCGTTTCTAGTGGCATCATTCAACTTTTTGTAGTACATGAACATACGCCACCCAGTTACTATCTTTGTGGGAATCAATTCATTCTTCTCATTAGTTACCACGGTCATTCCGCCCTTCTTGGGCACACACTGTACTGGACTTACCCATTTACTCTCTGATATGGGGTACATGATCAATGTATCTTACCTCCTGATCACCTCTTATCTCACCACATCCTTCATCACTAGATTTAGTCTCCGTTGATGTTGTGCACTCGGAATATGCCCTTCCTTCATGTAGGTTTTATCCATGCACAACACGGGACTAATTCCATGGATGTCGGACATTTACCAACCCAAGGCAGCTTTTCTCCTCCTGAAGATGATTAATGTTTCTTCCACCTGAGAATCAAATAATGCTGCAGATAAAATAACTGGTAAGATCTTATTTTCACCCAAAAATGCATACCTGAGGTGGGTTGGTAATGCTTTTAACTCCAGTTAGGGTGATTCTTCAATGGAGGGTTTGGGTGGAGAACCCAACACCCTATTTAAAGTCTCTCATCGATCTCCTGATGTACCTACAAGTGCCACATCAAGAAATTACACTATTTCCTGCACCTCAGCATCCCCATAGATATCATCTCTTACCAACACTCGCTCTAACAGGTCCTTGGAAGCAATATATCGAGCCTTTGCCACAAGATCTATCACAGTTATGGCAGACAACTCTTCATATACAGTTGGTAGCTTTAATGCCTTGTACACATCGAACACTTCCACTTTATCATGTGCCCGCATAGTGAGTTTCCCAGCTGCTATATCTATCATAGCACACCCAGTAGCCAAGAAAGGTCTCCCCAAGATGAATGGGACCTCAGGATCTGGCTCAATATTCAGCACAACAAAGTCGATCCCACTAGCACTAAGGCATCCTCTATAGCACCCTCAGGCCTAGCAACAGATCTATCAGCCAACTGTAAGATTATGGTAATAGGTTTAGGACTACCCAACCCCAGCTTTTTATACAACGAAGTTGGCATCAAGTTTATACTAGCTCCTAGATCACACTATTCTCGGGAATGAATGCTCTGCCCTATAGTGATCTGAACCCTAAAGCTACCCAGATCTTCAGTTTAGTGGGCAACTTGTTTTTAATTCGCGAGTTGCTCTCTTCAGTAAGTTCAACAGTCTCATATTCTGTTAGCCTCCTTTTTCTTTCCACAATCTCCTACACATATTTAGCATACCTGGGTATACCCTGCAAACATCAGTGTTTCTTTTCTTTGGAACCAACTCATCCAACTACAAACCATTGCTTGTACCTACAACATTTACTTGCCTTGGATTTGGATCAGTGTTTCCCAGCAATCCTCCTTGAGGTCGTGAATTTTGAGCACGTGCAAACTGCCCAAACTGCTTCTCTAAGTTTTTAGTAGCTAATTAGTTGTTTCTCAAATCAGCAGCTAACTAGGCTTTATCATCCATAATTTTCTTAAGCATTTCCTCCACACTCATACTACCTGGTTAATTGCTTGGCTGCTTATTGGGATGCTCCCTTTGGACATGTTGTTGATATCCCTATGCATTTCCCTACTGTCTATATTTAATTTGTCCTTGGGCTTGATTCTGATTACCTCCGAGGCAAGTAAATGTTGTAGGATTATAAGAATTTCCGTAGTTCTACTGGTCTCCTCCTCGTTGTGCATTCCTTACAAAATTCACAGAATCCAGGTTTGCACCACATACCTTTGCACTATGATCACTCCCTCCACAGATTTCACACCAAGTGGGTGGTTGTAGGACTACATTCACCTAAGAGGGTTGTTGTCCCAATGATAGATTGTTGAAGTGGGTATTCATCATATTTTGTATCGCAACAATCTATGCAGCTAAGGCAGTCACTGCATCTACTTCCAATATACCTGTAGTTTTTTGTATCACCAGTTTCACCCCTCCTCTACTCCATTCGAGGTTATACTGTCAGATCCTGTTTAGCAAGGTGAATAGTTCAGCATAAGTCTTCTCTAATGCTTTACCACCTGCAGCTGAATCAAGTAAAATTTTAGGGTTAGGCTTCAATCCTTCAATGAATGTATGGACCAACACCTCATTATATTGATGATGATGTGGACAACTCATCGACAACGATTTAAACCTGTCCCAAGCTTGGTACAAGTTCTCTCCTCCTTTCTGCCTAAAACATAAGATGTCGCTCATCAACTTAGCTGTTTTTCCATATAGTAAAAATTTGATAAGGAACTTCTGTGCAAGATCATCCTAGGAGGTGATAGAGTTAGCAGGCTCAGAGTTTAACCATATTTTTGCTTGCCCAAGCAGAGAAACAGGAAATAAAGTGAGCCTCACATAATCCACATTCAATCCAGTTGGAGTGTAAGTATCACTGATCTCGAGGAAGTTTTTAATGTGAACTGTTCGATCCTCGTGTGACATACAAGTGAACTGCCCATTAGTGTGCGATAGTTGCACCATACTCTGCTTCAGTTCAAACCTTCCACCAACTGCAGGTTTTTGAATGCATGAAGTCATATTGGTGGTACGTGGGATTGCCACATCTCTTACCTTCATCTCAGCCATTACTGCAGGCTCATCTTGATCAACTCTTGCTACTGGAGATGTTGGTTCACTAGCAAACAGAGGGACTGGATAAGTCAGTCGTCTTTGCCTTCTCTGGTAGTGAACAAATCTTTTCGTTTCAGCTAGAGGCTCTACCAATCCTTGATCATTGTCCAGTTTGGAATTTCAGTACAACCTGCAACAATGAATTTCTAAAATCAAGTTGTCAACACTTGCTTTTTAACTTCAGAAATCAAAAAAATCAAATAATTCCTAATTCTAAAGTCCCCAGCAGCGGCGCCAAAAATTGCTCCCAAATCGCACACGCAAGTGAACGTGGTCGTTCAAGTATTAAAGTGGCTCTTATAAAGAGCTGGGTATCGTACCCACAGAGACTTACGATTAGAAAACTCGATTTTTCCAATATTTTCAACTAGCACAAGTGTTATCAAGATTTCAAGAGTGAGTTGTTTTATAAACTAATAGTTACACAAAATTAGAAAAAGGCTATTCAATTTCAAGGGTTTCAAACAATGATTGGGTAAAGTCCAGGGCTGCAACTCTTATCAGGATTCATGCAATTATATTGTTTAAGTGGGTCTTAATCAATTATCAAATGAATGATCAGAAGGTTAAATATATGATTATGGTATACCGACTTGTAATTGCCTATGATAAATGACAACCTAACTACATCGTTGATTAGGGATAGGCTGGACCAAGTATCGAACATTATGATTTCTTCCTCTATAGTGACCAAGAATGGTTTCTAGGTATATCCCTATCCAAGATACACATTAACCCTAATTATTAAGAGAAAATCATGCTCCTTATGCCCCACGTTCTATCTTCTTATTCCTCTCCGGAGTTCAATTCTGACAATATATTTATTTCAATAGTAATCAGGCACGAAATACGAAAAACAACAACATAAGAAATATTCATATGATAATCATTATTAACCCAATAAAAGCTTAATAGATTACAATCATATTGTAGCCACAACCCTAGAACTAGGGTATTTAGCCACTCATAACAATAGATTCGATCAAGCAATGTTTAATAAGCATAAAGAGATCGAAAGTAAAGGAGTTTAGGAAAGAACCATAAGAAACGATGAAATATTTCTCCAAGTCGTCGTTCTTTAAAGCCCAGAAAAAAATGTTTTAATAATATAAAATATTAACCTATTTATACTAAAGTCGAAATGGCCAAATCTGGCAACCAGGAGCGCAACGCGGAGGCATGTCTGCGATTCGAGAGAAACCAATCTTCTCCGCGACGCGGCTGCTACACTAATTGTTCTCCATCAATCTGACTTTGGCAACCAAATTTTAAAATCCCTCTCTGTGACATGGCGAGGACTTAGAATGCTCTGCCTCGAAATTATTTCTTGAGCCAAAATGCAATTCCTCTCTGCGACGCGGAGAAGACACGAATATGCCTTGGAATTTATTTCTTCCTTGCTTCTTTTCGAGTTGGATCTTTTGTGTTCCCCATTGTCCATTTTCATGCTCGTTTCTCCAATTAAGCTCACCTACACAACTAATCATGTTGGTTAGCTCATACACAACCAAAAGACTCAATAAGACTATAAACAAACACACATTGAATTAAAACTTAGCTTAAATACGACTATTATTAGATTTATAGGCATATAAATATGACAAAGATTAAGTATGCCTTGTCACATCTAGGGGGTACTTCTTGGTCGTGACAAACTTGGTAGTCACATCACAAGGTTTAGAATGATTCTAGGATGATGTCTCATAAGCCACGTCTAGTAGAGTCTTGTTCATAGTGTGAAGCGCACCACATTTATGAATGAGAGGCTATAAGATGTTTAGGAAATTTCACTTCTTTCATTACTCTTTAGTCTTGCGATAGAGTTTAACTCTAGAAGGTCCTTCTTCTAATCCTTAACAGGTGGTCTACAAGACATGACTACTCAAGGAGCTTTCACCGGTGGATTTGAAGGAGACAATGTTAATCAAGGATCTCCTCCTCAAGATCCACAAGTTTCGGTTGACTTAATGACTATTGAGAAGATTAGATACGGATTTCAATTATTGACTCAAGCCGAAATAGAAACTCTGGAATTTTATGGTCAAAGATGGAGGAAGATCCTCAAGAGTTTATAGAAGAGGTCTCTAAGGTGATGGACTATGTGGGAGTGACTCCAGTGGAGAAGGCGGAATTGACCGCTTACCAATTGAAAGATGATGCTCAAATGAGGTTTAGTCAATGGAAGGAAGCAAGGCCGGTAGAAGTTGGACCCATGGAATGGGAAAGTTTTAAGAATGGGTTTCTTGATAGGTTTTGTCCTTTAGAGATGAGAGAAGCTAAGATACTTGCATTTATTAACCTTCGGCAAGGTAGGATGAGTGTTGAGGAATATGCTTGGATGTTCACTAGGTTATGAAGATATGATCCATCTATATTAGCCGACCCTAGGTCGATAATGAGTAAGTTTGTGTCAGGCAATACCGGCTTGATAGCAAAAGAATGTCGTATCGTTATACTTGAGAATGATATGAATATTGATTATCTTGTGATTCGTGCTCAAGGGATTCAAAAAGAGAAACTTGAAGAGAGGTATAGAGAAACAAAAAGGTATAGGATTGATGAGAGTAATTCTTCTCTAGAAAGGTCTTCTAGACAAGGTCCTCCTATGTTTTCCCCAAAATTTACTGAAGAAAGGGTGTCTAACCCTAAGTCTCAAGGCAAGAATAGAAGACCCATATTTCCTACTTGTGCTAGATGTGGCAAAAGACACAAGGGTAAATGTTTGGCCGTTATGGAGGGTTGTTATAGTTGTGGTGGAAGTGGTCACAAAATGAGAGAATGCACGGTACTTACTGCTAGGGGAGGAGAAAGGAAGAAAATTAGGTCCTATGCTCTCCAAGCTAGAGGTGAACAAGAGACTGCTCCGAATGTTGCTCCCGGTATGTGTTTTATACTTATTTAGATTCCTGTGTTGCTTGTCTTTTGTGACTTGATAGACCTGATATGTTAGACCTTGATGTTATCCTTGTAAAGGATTCATGGCAATTGTTAGACATCTATTGATTTTAGAACCCGGTAAGGTTATTATGAGTTATTAGTGATGCTTTGGGATTGTTTGAAGGAAGTAGTACTTGAGGTTTTAGTAGGGGGATTTCTCCCAAGGAGGAGATGGTGTGCTTAGATAGAAAGATTGTTGAGAGTCCCGATATCCTCATCTCTTTCTTCTATTCCTATTCTAGCTTGAGACAAAGAGTTCCTCTTGGCTTGGTTTATGTTTTGGAGTCATGTGTGTTTTAGAAATTTTCATTATCTCCTTATGTTATGCATGTTCTTGAGAAGTTCATGATTTGTACGAAAATGAGTTTTTATGGTTTACTTTCCTTATGTTGTTGTGCATTTAGTATGAGTTGCCTATATGCTTCATGAGATGAATTGTCAAACATGCTTTATATGCTTTTGAGAGTTATTGCATAATTTACTTCATGTTATTATGTTGAGCATGCTTTTAGTTGTAAAATGTAGTTCCTCCTATGAATATGTGAAATGTTGAAGTTTTCATGCACAATGGGTTGTTAGATGTAGTTCCTACTTCCTTGTGTTGCATTGAGTATGTTGAGATGGAGTTGATGTTTCCTCCTTTGAATTGTGCATTATTTTGATGTTTCATGCATGATGGGTTGCTATTCTTGAGTCTTTAATTCCGTAAGGTGTCTAGATTGACATTAGAGGATGAATGTTCTCAAGGGGGATATAATGTAACACCCCGGAAACTAGTAGGCTTAACTAGAGCTTTTTGTAAGTGTTAGAGTCATAAAATTTGCTTCTCATACTTAGAATGAAGGGTTTAGGGGTTAACCATCAAGGTATGCCTCCCCAAGGACCAACCAAGTGTCCTTGAGTAGGACCTTAGAATTACCCTCAAACCTGCCAAAAAAAGTGACCCACGGAGGGACCTACAACCCGTACGGTGGTCCACACTCCGTGGGAGAGGGTCATAGCTCAAGAGACCAAGGTGAGGAGTTCCAGTAACTCAACCGACGCCTCACCAGCACAGGCCATGGGTCCAACCACGGTCCGTCAGTGAGGGTCGTGAGTGGTCACCTGGAAACTTCCTTTTGGCGGTTAAGGGTAGGGGTGTTTTACGTAATTTCCTTTTTAATTAGTATTAAGTGAAGTCATTTTGTATAGTTTTGATTCACATATATAAGTCTTTTTAAGTCATTAACCATCTCATTCACCTCATAAATCCCAAAATCCAAAATCAATAACCAACTTTTCCCCAAAATCTTCTCTCTAGAAACTCAAGGAAGAAGAAGAAGAAAGGTAAAGCTAGGGTTGAAGAATAAAGCTTTTCTCCTCAAATTCGTGGGAATTCTTCAATAAGGTATGGTAGCTCTTCATACATGGGTAGCTTTCACCCATAGAGGCCCTTTAAAACCCCCAATTTCAAAGCTAGAAAACCAAAAAGTTAGGGTTTGAGTTCAATCTCATGGATTCCTTTCAAATTCATTTTTAAAGGTTTAATTATGTTTTTTATGGATATATTGATGATTTTACATCATTTTAAGTTGAATTCCTCAAGAATCTACGAATTACCCTATTTTCTCATAATGGATCTTAAAGTGTGGGTATTGATTGATGCAAGTAGAATGTTATAGAATTATGAATATAATAAATTAATTACTTGAATTATGTTATTATCCAGGTCTAATGTATTAAATCTAGGTGTGTTGATGAATCATGATCTATGGTCCTTGAAGCGAAATTTATGAGAAATATGCATGATTATGAGATTATGTATATGCTTTATGAACAGTTTGAGAGTAATGTGATTATGACTATGATGTAATTGTTGTGTTGTTGAAAGGCTATTCTCACACGCACACCCTTATGAATGAAGTTTCTATGATTATGCTAATGATGATCTGTTGATTGAAAAGTTGTTCTCAATTATACACTTGTGAATGAAGATGACAGGTTGTGGAAGGTTTTCTCACAATATGGAGATTCTTATGTTGAAAGGCTATTCTCACCTATTGAATCTATGAGCTATCTTATGAAGGATGTTAGGTTGAGATGGATGCCCATACGTGAGTTGAGGCAGGATATCTAGTAGCAATCTCTTTATCCCATTTCTTTTATAATAATGAACTCTAGTAATGAAATGCTAAGTACTCCATGGGGAATAATACTAAGCACCGAGTGGATATTGATTGAGATGGAAACTCATACGTGAGTTGAGGCGGGGTTTCTAGTAGCAATATCTTGAGATGCATTCCCATACGTGAGTTGAGGCGAGCTATCTAGTATCAATCTCCCTATCCCATAACTATGTGCCCTCATAGTTCTTTAGCTAGTGGATCCACCTAAAATCTAAATTAATGGTTCTACCTTAGGCAAGTAGAAAACCATTTTCGATGTGTGTAACACCGGATTCCCTGATTTGCTCACATGGTGTATGTCGGTTAAGGCTTACCCCCACAATAAATTGTTATGAACTATGGCTCCTTAAGAAGCACTACTTAGTGTGGGTGGGGGTACGGGACTTCATCCATGCATTGCACAAGTAGGATTTGAGAGTAGTTATGGTGTGTTCCTTTTATGTTATGATGATTTATGAAATGAAGTATGTTTAATGTAGATTGTTGCTATGAGTTGCTTTCCTTGATATGACTTTTAAAAGCTGAATGTTTTCTTTTCTATGAGTATTAACAAAGGATGTGATTAAAGATTGGTAAATATGGTTATGGTGGCCTAAAAGTGGTACTTAGTATAGATGGGATTATGGGATCTTATCTATGTATTGCACAAGTATAACTTAGGGTTGCTTATCAGATGGTTCTATTATGCTATGATGATCTATATGTTGAATATGCTTATGACTTATGCTTTTACATTAAAGTTCATGATGATTTCCAAACTTGGTAAAGTGCATGGTTTTCAACCAAAATGTCCTTTTATTATGTTTTCAATGTTTTTATGCATGGCTATCATACTTAGGGCATTTATTTACTAACCTATATTTTCCTACATTTTTCTACAAGTGTAGGGTTCGGTTCTTAAGGTGATTTTCTTTTGGTTCAAGATTGGATCGACTATTCTCCTAGCTTGTGGTGAATCCTCATGATTCAGAGACGTATGAGTCATTTGAAGTTCTATTATAGTTATTTCATTTTCGAACTATGTTGTAAGGGTTGTGTCCCTATTTGATTCAAGTATTGTATTTGATGGCTATAATGAGACAACAATAGACTTCCACTTGCTTTTATAAAAGACTTTGATTGTATGGATAAAGTTTTTAAATTCCGCATCATTTCTTTTATTTGATGTTATGATATGCTAAGCGACTTGTATGAGACCTTTTAGGGTTGAGTACGCCTTGTCACATCTAGGGGGTACTCCTGGGTCGCGACAAGCTAAAGCATTGCTCTAGTGATGTGAAAAATAGTGTTCCCTTCAGTAGGAGGTAGACGTATAGTTCCGACACCACCAAATTGGATAGGGTCGTTAACATCATTCAAATTCCCTATACTGTCTTGGTGGCCAACTTGGCTACCATTGCTTCCATTTATGCTCATTTTTTCGTATGTTCAGCACAGCCACAAACATAAAAAAAGTAAATCGATTCAACTAAAATACAAAAAGATCACGATTTAAACTTCAATAATAGAATTTCAAACAACACCACTCCCCGGCAATGGTGCCATTTTGATTAAACATCTCAAATACACCTCATCCGATTCTAGGTGTAAACGATCGTCAATTGGTGTAAAACCCAACGAAGATTTGGGATCGAACCCACTGGGAGCGGTACGTGTCTAAATTCAGTTATGAAGTTATAAAGTAGTCTATTCGGTTCTAGGAATTGAATTTATCAAAAACATGCAAATAAATCTAAGGGTGTGACAACGAATGTTAGATGGGGGAGTTTGGATTGTTAACTATCAGCAAAAACACAAGCAAAACAGAGGAAATCTCAATATAGAGAGGGATTCTCGGGATGTGATCGATTAGAAGAAAATTTCACTGTATGGGTAATTGAAATTACTAATAAATAGCTAAATATCAGTGGGTAGGCTAGACACTAGATGCAATAGTTTTCTCTTGAACAACTATTACGATAGAAGTGATTTCTTTGGAACATCAACAAGCTTAGCAAATAAGATAGCCCACACCTTAATTCATCTACTCTTTTGAGCTAGATTGGTAGAATTGACATTAGGATTTACTCTTTCGAGCTAAACCCATATCATACCAATAACTACAATCATCAATTTAAAGCTTTGAATACAAAATCTCTTTTTCAAGCACACCCAAAATTCTAAGTTCGAATTGCATTTGCAACTACGATTCTTAGATTAAAATACAACTATCAATTAAACCCACTTCAATTCAGCATTAGAATTAGTAAATAACAATACCCATAGGATAATTCAGCCCATAATGACATGATCACACCCCAATAATTGGGGTTTTAACTAAACATCATAAAAAGGAAAAAACAATTAGCAACTTGATTGGCCATCAACTGGGTATAAGTCTCCAAGCCTTTGCAATGTTTTCCAAGGGTTAAATTCAAAGACCCACATTCAAATCCTTAAAATTAGGCTTAGAACTACTCAAAGTCTACAATAAGAACTCAAAAACTAAGAGAAAATTGTAATTCTACAACTTGGAGATCAGAACTCTTAGGGAACTCCTCAAAATTCCTTTTAGATTCAAATTTATAGTTGCCTGCGTTTTGGCCTGAAAGTCCACTCGGTGGAATAAGTCGTGCCACGCTGAGTGGTTCGGCAATCCAACTTTTACTCTCTTCAATCGCCATTTTGCATTTGTCCTCAACAACTCAGGTCTTGTAACTTTGGGTGATCCAATTTGTTGTCGCGTAATCGATTAGCGATTCGCCTACTGCCCATTTCTATCGCCAAATTGGTTTTTCCCCAGGGCTAGCACGCTGGAACTTTGGGTTAGCTAAAGTGCCACTTGGCGGTGCACCGAGTGGTCTTGGCGATCACGAGGATCGCTTTTCCTCACTTCTTCAGCCTTTAGTTTCTTTTTGTCAAGTAATGTTCTTGCTTTGCTCCTTAGCCTCCATAGCTATAAATCAACACTTCAACATCAGTTTAGAGCATAAAATAGGCATTTGAGGATACTTATATTATCAAAACAAAGCCCTAAATTAGTCGAAATCTTGGACTAATCACTTTATGAACGGGATCTCCATTAATTCTTTTGAAATTTGAAATGTCTTTCCTAAATTTCATTACTTTACACAGAGGAAAGAACCTCTTAAGGAAAGCTTCAATCAATTCTCCCCATGAGGTGATAGACTTCTTTGGTAACTCAATCAACCACCTACTTGCCTCCCCCATTAGAGAAAAGTGAAATAACTTCAACCACATTGACTCTTGTGAAATACCCTCAGCCAAAAAAAGATTACAAACACTCACAAACTTGCAGATATGCTCATTAGGATCTTTGTGTTTGAGACCCCCAAATAATCATCCTGCTTTGATAAGCTGCAACATGGACTTGGTTACGAAAAATGTGGTATCCTTGTGTACCGGTGGTATAAAAATTGCTCTAACTTCATTAGTATGTTGCGAGATCACCACCTCTTCTTTCTAACATTATTGTCTTGCCCATGGCAAGTAGAGGTGTCACCACTCTGCATATTAATTGTATCACCTACCAAATACATAAAAAGAGAACCAAGCGTAAGGTTTTCAACTGCAAAACATATAAGAATGCAAATTACTTCTCAAATTTAATTCCTAACTACCATTCCCCGAAAACGACTCCATTTTTTATAACACTCAAATCACTCAAAAAAAATTAAAAGAGTGAGCAGTTGCCATCGATAAAATTATCCAACTATGAGTCGGGGTCGAATCACACAAGAAATGGTGCAAGGTTAAGGATTCAATTAGTGAACTAAGTCTCAACTAATCTCAATGTTGTAAATATGACTAACAGGTGGATGATTCCACCAAAATAAACAACACAAATTTAGACACGCAATTATCAATATTAGAGCAAACAAAAGTTCACGAAATTAATTAAATCTAGGGGTGTAAAGATTGAACATTGATATCACTAGTGGTAGTATTGAATTGCTCAATACAACTAAATAATCATAGATATGCTAGGTCATCTTTGATTATGTTAATCTTCTTTCGATATCAAAACATAATTTCATGAAATCTCCTTCCGGTCTAATTCATGCAATTTTTTCAGCTCTGGCCACTACCTTGGATATACAATGAAGCATAACTGAATTGCAACCATTAAATTGATCACCCACGCATATTGGTGTATTTCAAGCACCAATGTGAGATTGAAGCTAAAATCAAGTTGGCCACCTTAATTCGTGAATTAATTACATGGTAACAGTTCAAATCCATCATTAACAACTATAAAATAGAGTAATTTAGCATACCCACTAAGTGAAATAAACACCCAACCCCATAATGAAAAAAAATTATATTAGCTATCGGTAACATGAATTTGAGTAATTACAAGCAAACCCACTTTGAATTCACCCTCAATTTAGAAAATTCAAGATTATAAATTCAAAAACCCCACGAGATTGGAGTGTTTTCACTCAATAGAAAATGTTTATCTGTCTAGAATATTTAGAATATCCTCACAAATTTCCAACTCCCATTTTCTCTATCCTTTGGGCTATTTATAGTTTCCCAAATTTGGCACAAAAATAAAATGCGCTTCTCTCTCAGCGGCGTTAGTTGGGCTCGCCCATATCATTCGGTAAGTCATCAACCATGCTTTAGCTCACCATTTTCTTGCTCCAGGCTTCAGGTATTCGACCATCCTTCGGTGGCCCCGTTTAAGTATGGTTTTCTAGCTTGATGAATCGTAGATCATCACCTTTGTTCATTCGTTAAATTTCTGTTTTATTATCCGCCACTGTAAAATTCAGTGATGTTCACCCTGTTTGCCTTTTTCATTCGACGCATCGCCGTTTCTCCATGACTTCACTAATTATCCTTGAGAATGAAGCCTAGTGTATTGTCAATTTGGGTTATATTATGCTCGTTAGGTGATTTACCTTACTTGTTTGGCGATCATCAGAGGGTAGTTTTACATTTCTTACATTTTTGGTCATTCTTTCAAACATTCATTCGTACCTTGTCTTTTAGACTTCATAGCTGGAAATCATCACGATATCATTAGAATATGACATAAATAGATATTGAGGACACTAATTATTAAGATAAATTAGAAAATCTACCACTCATCAATTTACTTGAGGATAAGAAAAAGTGTAAGTTGGGGGTGCTGATGAGTTGTAGATTTCCACTCATTTGAGGCCTTTTTAGTTCAATAATTAGTGTCCTTAATCCCTATATATATCCTATTCTGATGATATTTTTATGTTTTACAACAATGAAGGATAAAGAAAAAAGTATGTATGAATGCATGAAAGAGAGACCAAAAGTATTGATAGGAGTATAAACTCTCAATTGGTGGTCGCCTAACCAAAAGGGTGGATCCCCTAATAGGCTAGACCTTACCGTATGTGATAGTGTTCACAATTGATAATATTCAAGCCAAATCAGTAAATTGAAATTGAAATGGTGATTCACGAAAGTAATTGGGTGAGTTAGAAGTTCCATCTTCGAAGCTCACAGATCTCTAAGTTAAAATGAAAGCTCAATGGGAAACATGGTAGTAAGCATCGATCTGTTGAATGTGAAAGGTTGACTTGTTCAAGTTCGCCAACTGACATTCAAATACTTGAAAAGTAAAGCAAAAAAAGGGTGAGCTAAAGAGCAAATGGCGATCCACGAAACGTGTTAGGCAAGCATGACTAATGTGGCCGACTTAGCCACACATGGAATTTTGGACCAATTTTTGGGAAATTATAAATAATCCAAAGGACAGAGAAAACAGATCATATTTTGGAGGAGTTTTTAAAGAACAATTTAGATAAGATCTTTTGTTTGAGATTTTAATTAGTCCTCTACCCTTTGAGAAATATTCTTAGTTCTTGGTATTTTTGAACAACCTTGTAATTGACATAATGGTAGTGGTGTTGAAGATTATTACTTAATTTCAACTCAGTAATACAAGAAAACATAATTGGTATACTTTCTTTTCCTTTTATGATGATTGTCTAAAACCCCAATTCTAGGTGTGTGATTATGGGTGTGATGTTGATTTAATTTAATGGGTCATGTGTCTTGCTCTATTTTAGTACTGTTCATCCATGGATTGGAGTTATTTAGCATTAAAATAATTTATGGATTAATGTTGAAAACTTCATCCTAGTCTAGATCTTCGATTGATGCTAAAAAAGAGACAATTAAAGTGGGTATATAACTTGATGCGTACAATTTAGATTTTATTTGTATAGTTTTGCTTGAAAGAGAAATCGTGGTTCAATTCTTGTTCCAAATCAGCTTAAAAGAGAGATTCTAGTAAGCTATTGGGTTGATTTGTGATTCACATAGATGCGAGCGAAATGAGATTCTATGATATGATGCTTTGAGATAGAAAGAACATTAGTGTAATTGAAGATTATCCAACCTATCCATATTGTTTAGCACTATTGAGGAAGCACATGTACCCCTATTTGACATCAATACCAATCCCCACACCCTTAGGTTGTCTCTTACTTGTTTAAATCCCGAATTTTAGTTTAATTGTGATAATTGATACCAAAACCTTTTTTGTAAATTTGGTGCAATCATCCACCTACTTGTTCTAGTTACTACAATGGGTTTGCATTCTCAATTTCCTAATTGAATTCCTTGCATTATATCACTTATTTTGGTATTCAACCAGACTAGATTTTTGGGTATTTTTATTCCTAACGACCGCTTACTCTTCTAATTGTTTTTGAGAATAATTTGAGCTTTACCATCAAACCTTTTCCATCACCTCATGAACTAAATTCGACCCTATCAAAGTGACCTCACAAACATCAAGCCAACCAATAGGATACCTACATATCCTACCAGAAAGAGCTTCTAACGGAGCCATTTGAGTACTTGAGTGGTAAGTGTTATGACAAGCATACTCAATCCAAGGCAAATCATCATCCCAATTACCTTTAAAGTTAGTCACACAAGCTATAAACATATCTTTCAAAGTTTAAATAGTCCATTCGGCTTGACCATCGGTCCGAGGATTAAAATCTATACTAAGCTTCACTTCAGTATCAAGACCCTTTTGAAATGATCTCAAAAAGTCAGAAGTGAATTAAGTACATCTGTCTAAAATGATGGATAAAGACACTCCATGCAACTTTAACATCTCCCGAATATAGAGCCTAGCATAGTCCTTGGCTTAAAATGAGGTTTTCGCGAGAACAAAATGAATTGACTTAGTCGGTCGATCTACAATAACCCTAATAGAATCATGTTGGCGATGAGCACGAGGTAAACCCATAATGAAGCACATATTAAAATCTTCCCACTTTCAATAAGAATGTTGTTTTCTTGAGCCAAACCTTCCAGTTTTTTATGCTCAATTTTCACTTGTTGGCAATTTGGACACTTAGCCACAAATTTATAAATAGTCTTATTCATCCCATTCCACCAATAGACCTTATGTAGATCATGATAAGTCTTGATGGATCCTGAGTGAATAGAATAATAAAAAATGTTAGCTTCTAATAAAATATGTTGCCTTAACTAATCAATATCTTGAACACATAAATGACCTTGTTAACGAAGCACACCATCTCCCCCTTGGGATAAAGCCTCAATAGAATTTTCCAAAACATTTTTTGCAACTCAATCAATGTTGGGTCGTTATCTGTCTTTGCCTTAACATCTGACATAAGTAATGATTTTGAAGAATTTTGCACAATGATACTACCATCATTAGAATGTACAAAGCAAACACCCAAATGAGCTAGTCTATGAATATCACAAACCCACTCTTTCTTATCATCCTCAATGTGAGAAACACTATTCATAGACAATTAACTAAGAGCATCGTCAACCATATTTGTCTTACCTACAAGAAAGCTAATATCATAGTCTTTCAACAATTAAAACCATCTCTCTCAGAAAAGATTCAAATCCTTTTGCTTACGGACATATTGAAAACTCTTATAATCAGTGAACACGTCCACATGAACACCATAAAGACCGTGTATCCATATGTTCAAAGAAAACACCACCTCCACCAACTTCAAATCAATAGTAGAGTCGTATTCTTATGAACCTTTAGTTTCCTAGAAGCATAAGATATAACCTTACCATGTTGCATAAATAAAAACCACGACCAAACCTTGAGGCATTACAATATAAAACAAAACCATTTGATTCTTCTCGTAAGGCCAAAACTGAGGCTGAAGTGAGTCGAGTCTTCAAATCTTGGAACTTTTCTCACAAGCTTCCAACCATTGAAATATTATCATTTTTCTGAGTCATAGTACTCAAAGGTGAAGAAATAGAAGAAACTTCCTCTATAAACTTTTGATAGTAATTGTCGAAACCTATAAAACACTGAATATCTAAAGGGAAAAGAGGTTTGGGCAAGTTCTTAACTACCACAATTTTCTTAGAATAAACCTAAATACGTTCACCGAAAATAATTTGGCCAAGAAATGCAACTGACCTCAACCAAAACTCACACTTATTGAACTTAAAAAACAACAACGATCCTTGAAAACTTGCAAGACAATCATTAGATGATTTGCATGCTCATCCTCACACTGAGAATAGATCAATATATCATCAGTAAACATGATCATGAACATATCAAGGTATTTCTGGATCACTCTATTCATCAAATACATAAAATCAACATGAGTATTTGTTAGTCGATAAAACATAAGTATAAATTCATATTCACCATCGAGTGTTGAAGGATGTCTTCTGAATGTCACATTAACTTACTCTCAACTGATGATAACCTGATCAAAGGTCAATCTTTAAGATGAAACTAGTACCCAAAAGCTGATCTAACAAGTCATAGATCATAGGAGGGTGATACTTATTCTTGATGGTGACCTTGTTCAATTGTTGATAATGAATAGATGGACTAAGAGAACCATCTTTCTTTTCAAAAAACAACATGGTAGCACCCCATGGAATAATACTCAGCCTAATGAAACCCTAATCCAAAAGGTCCTTTAACTGATCTGTTAACTCCTTCAGTTCTTCCGAGGCCATTATGTGAGGAGTAATAGAGACATGCTACATATCTAGAAGAAGGTCAATTATAAAGTCTATCATTGGGAGGAACACAGGAATATCATCAGGAAACACTCCCAGAAACTCATTAACACCTGGATGGACTCAAGAGTAGGTGTTACAAAATCCATATCCATAACCTGTACTAGATGATAAATAAAACCCTTAGAAATAAACTTTGTAGCTTTAAGGCATGAGATAAACCAACTTTTAGAAGCGAAATTACTACCTTTCTACTCTAAGAGTGGTTCATTCAAAAACTAAAACTTAACCACTAGGGCTCTATCGTCAATAAAGGCATAACAATCATAAAGCCAATCCATACAAAGAATGAGTTCAAAATCAATCATGTCTAACTCTACAAGATCAACTAATGTGACTTTATGAAAAACTAAAACCAGGTTACTTCTATAGATACGTTTAGCAACAATAGAATTACCCACACGAGTACAAACTTAGAAAGGTTCTAGAAGGATTTTAGAATTGACATCAAACTTCATAGCAGCATATTGAGTCAGAATACAAAATATAGCACCTAAATCAAGAAACAAATAAACATCAAACTGAAAGACTAGTAACATACGAGTGATGATATATAGGGAACCCCCCTAATTATGATGAGTCTAAAGAGCATAAAACATGTTATGATGTTGACCTCAAGAACTAGATGAAGTACCCTGCTGAGTGGAGCAACGTAAAGAAGCACTACGATGAGTTTAATGACCATCCCTACCCTTTCTAGTAGGAGAATAGAAATTTCTTATGTGACCAACCTTACAACAACCATAACATCCATTAGTGCAAGCTAAGCATCTCCCCGGATGACTTTTGACATAGTTTTAGCAAATGGGGAATGTCTGACCACTAGAAGCACTTAGTTAAGGCTTAGGGTTAGAAACACTATCCTAATTGAACCTCTGAACTGGAGAAATAGATGTAGTTGGGCCATAGAACTTCTAGTGGAACAGATAACGATGAGCACCAAACCTCTGATGAGAGTAGTCACCACTATTAGTTTGTGCCCTCTTAGTCTCCCTAGAACTCCTCTTAAGATTCTCTTTCTCGATCTATTGAGTATGAGTCATCAATCCAGAAATGTCCATATCCTTCATCAGAATGACGGTTCACACTCCTTCACAACCATTTTTGAGACACTAGAAAAAACTTACTCTTTCAAGCTCTAGAATCGGCAAACATTGTCAGAGCATACTTAAACAATTGAGTGAACTTCAAAGAGTATTCCTTCACACTCATATTACCTTACCTTATGTTATGAAATCTTGAACCTTATCCTCTCTCTTCTCAAGAGGGAATACTTGATTAAGGAAAGCACCATTGAACTTGTTCCAATCCAACTAACCCGCATCACTATCTTTTTTTTTTACTTTCATTGGTTGAACCACACATGAGAAACCCCTTTCAATTGGTAAAAGAACTAATCCTACCTTTTAAACCAATGACACATTCATGATGTCCACAATCTTTTGAATTCCCTTGATAATCTCTTGTGGATATTCATTCACTTTCGAACCATGGAATACCAGAGGATTATACTTGTGATGTTTTGAACTCTAGTCGCTGCCATACAAAAATTTGGGTTCACGGGAGCTATATCCTCATAGTTAGCTTTCATTGTTATGTCATGGGCCAACACTTGGAGAGTAGCTCTAAATTCAACATGTGAGACTTGCTCGGCCAAAGAATCGACCGGAGCTTGTGGAACTTCAGGTTCCACATTAAAATTTCTTCTGACAGGAGATATTTTTGGATGCATATTCTGACAATGCATAGAAAATGACTTAGGAGGAAGAATTTATTGAGTTCAACTCTATCACATGACTTAAGAGTGATGATAAAAGTTAAGTTTCTTAAATGTCTCATTGCCTCCTATTAATAAATGTGGCACACTCTAAAACCATGAATAACACTCTACGAAATGCATCTTGTCAGGCACCCTAAGACACTTGAACCTGATGCTTTAAAAGCTAAGTTTTTCATGACCTAAGACTACCCCCTAGACGTGACATGGTGAATAGATTCATGAAATACTATAAACAAAACACAAGGCATAGTCCGACACTAAGATAAAACCATAACTGAAAGAATCATGGAAGTAGAATACAAGTATCAAAAGCTGAACTCAATATGATACCAAAATTATATGCATTCAATTTCATAAAAGCATGCTTGATACTTTATCTAAAAGCATAGTTGATTCATATATTATTCAAAAATATGATCAAATCTTACATAATAAGATCAATAATGATAAATAAAACTCTATTCAACTGAACCCACCAGAAAATATTGAAACCCTAGAATTTAGGCAAGAAGCATAAATGGAGAATTGAGGGGGTGGGGGTGGGGTTAGATTCAATGGGTGTAGAGGAACCCGTTAATGAATTTTCCATATACCTTGGTGAAATCCTAATTTAGAATCCGGAAAGGAGACTTGAACTGGAAGAAACCCTTGAATCACCTTGGGGGAAACTTGTAAAAGAATACATTAGAGAGCTTTGGGGTTTTGAGAGAAATGAGAGTGAATATGGTGGTTAGGGTCTTAGGAAAATCTGGAGCATGTGGAGCCTGATCATAGACATATAATTTCGGATGAATCTACAGAATTGGACAGCAAAGTGATTCGTGGAGCTGATGAAGATAATCACAAGGATAGTGGCAACAAGTCTTGTATGCAGCAGAAAGTTGTGATTCATTTTTGAGTTGTTCCGAATAAGAGTCAATGACTACAAATTAGGATGCAAATAACCAAGAGATTGAAGCGCAAAGCTTTTAGCAGTTAAGTTGGTACGAGAAGCAATCAAGAGAATTCTTTTTCCAGAAGTTCAAGATCACTCATATAATTTATCAACAACAAGTAGTGAATGTAAGTCATGAACACTTCTATTGTTCTACATGTGATTGCTTACTCTCCTCTCCTTATGTATTAAATTTTGTGCGAATTATTGATATAAGTATTCACTATACAACAGTGTGTAACGAAGAGAACTCCAACGAGTCAGACACCAAGAATGAGGAATATGACAAGGCATATAAGTCAGATGAAGGAAGTATTACCAGAGAAAACATTGACAGCCCTAATGAGAAACAGGAAAACAAAGAACGAGTAATGAAAAAAGCTGAGAAGAAAGGCCATTGTCTTCTGGCAGAAGCTGGATGAAGTAGCAAGCACTTCGAGTGACAAGGGATCAATTGAAATAGATGAGTTTGGTGATTCAAATGATGATTCTCTAAGAGGAACATCTTCTACTAGATCAAACTTAAGCAACGACGGTGATGAAACACAGGAAAATAACATGAATCTCTCTGAATGTGAGGTCACAGAGAGTATTACTGTATCTAGTGATGAGAACGAAAAGATAACAGAAGCAGAAGATGAAGATGGAACATACAAAAAATTGGTGAAAAACAAAAGCACATCAACATGTGACATTAGATATCACAACACATTCTTTCAGATGCTTTATCAAAAATAGGGAATGAACAACTCGATGAAATAAATAACAACAAAACACTAGCTGAAACGAATACAGACAACTCTCCTTACGATTTCTCGAAAGAAAAAGATGATATAAGCCACAATGGGAGAAGTTTCAGCATAAATGATACTGTCAATCTCATAAGAGAAGCAGTTAGTCAGATCCTAACAACATCGACTCCAGATGATTCATCCAATACACATAGTGTAACTAATGACATTGTTCAAGATGAAGAGCCACCAAAAACTGATCATAGAGATGGCAGAGAACAAAATAGTGCAAATTCACTCTACGAAAGCTTGAGACATCGTGACAGTCAATTAGAAACAATGTATTTTGTTGCTAATAATACTATCACTGAGAGTAAATTTGAGCCACCAAAGTCCAAGAACTGGAGCAAGTTGAAGAAATTGATCCTCCTTAAGAGATCAATAAAGGTATTGGAAAGAGCTCGAAAATTCAATCCACAACCCCTCAACTTCAGAACTAGCTCCCTATACTATTATCCAATTGTTTGCTTCTTGACTAAGACAAAAATCAGGCTAAAATTGATATACCTATTGGCCTTGCGACTCCTATTATCACTACCAAGCAAGGACTGTCGGCTGGAGCCACAACTACACACAAATCAGCAACCAATGGGAAGAAGAACTAAAGGCAGAACCACCACATTATGGAAAAACCTGGTTCACCACAAGAGAAGACAGGGAAAGACCAACAATATCAGCCTAAGGCATAGTCTGGTAAGACATTTAACTCTACTATTTCTACTCATAATAACTATAATAATCTTATTGTGCAGGAACAAACCAACATACAAGAAGAACAAGAAAACCATCTTCACAATTTGATACATCAATAAAGGAAATATATCAACAAACAAAACAAAGGATGATTTGAATGAAGAAAAACTAGACAGAGTTGAGGAAAATACAGTTGAGAGGTTCAGAAGAGAGAAAGAGAGAGCAAAGCCTCAAGGAACCAACAAAACCACAACCCATGGCAAGTGAAAACCTTCAGAGGTTTCTCAATATAAATTCCAGATCAATCATGCCAAAACTAGAGCTACTTTGAAAGATTCAAACATGAATTTAAAAAGCTTGCAAATTAACTACATTAATAAGCCAACTACCACAAAGAAGACTTTCAGAGAAACTGAGAGGACTAATTAGCCAACTATCACAAATTTACAATCACATAGGATATAGTTCTTTAGGATACTAATTTTCTAACTTATTGTTCTAAAAAAAGAAGATTTGAAAAAATAGAAAATACCTTTTGAAGAACTGGATCATGAGTTGACCCGAAAGAATGTGGAAGATTTTGGCCTTTTACAGCTTGTGCACTACTCGCATCAATATGTGAAGCAATGTTAGATCGAACACACCTTGGCATATCTCGAACATTCAATCCAGGGTTTTTTTGAAGCAATTAACTAAGGAAATGTCGCATTTCTTCTTTTAGAGAAGTGATTTCATTGGCATGTTTCTGTTTTAGGTCGTTAGCTTCCTCATCTTTCTTCAAAGAACTTGTTGTCACTGATCTACCATAGCACCTAAGTCGACCAGATTGCTCCTTTCCAAACACTGCCGTAAAAGCATCATCTGTTGTTTCCTCGGAATTTTGGCGATTCTGAAGTTCAGCCTATTGAATAAAATTGATATGCATATTAAATGTAAGTACTTCTTTCTTTCCAGCGACCCAAGCATATTAAAATAAAAATATCACCCTCCCAGCAACATCTAACTTTTAAACCTTAATTAAATTCATCACTAATACACTTTAAAAAACTTACTATTGCAACTTGAGTATTGGTCGGAAGATCCTTTCCCGTCTTTGTACGAGTTGCAATAAACATTTCAGACTTTGATGGTTCCTCACTATTTTCTTTGGTTGCACGCTACAAATTATATCAAAAGAAATTAAAAAAACGTATCAATATGTTCTAAAGAAAACTTAAGATATGGTAAGTTGAGATTTTCTAGAAGAAGTGCAAACTAGATTTGGTTTCCCTGGCAAGTTCATTAGATGAATTATGTTGTGTATAACTACAACTATGTTCTCATGAAAGTGAATGGGGAAAACCATGGGTACTTTGCTGGGAGGAGAGGGCTTAGGAATGGAGACCTCGTCTCTCATTTACTCTTTGGTTTAGTGATGGATTACTTCTCAAGAACACTCGAAAACATGAGCCTGCTGCCATATTTTAGGTAGGATTGGTCTCTTGGGGTAAAGTTTGTCATCCTAAAAGACAAAGTGGATTGGTCTCATGAAATTCAATGTTTTTACGAAATGTCTGCTAAGTATTACCAATGCCACGCGTACTCTTGCAAAATTAATAGGTCCCATTCGATGCCTCCACTTTCGCTTTTTCCTGTTTCGAGAATTCATCTCACATATGGCCTATAATTAAATAAAAAGAGATCTTTGAATTAATAAATAAAACAAAAAAAAAATAGATATGATGCAAAATACGTTGAAGAGTAGAAATGCATTATTTTAGCCTTACTTGAACAGTTGGGTATTTCCAATACTCGATCAATTGACGGAATTGTTCTTATGGCATGTCATCAGGACGTTTTGCTAGCATATCCTCAACGGTACTATTTTTATCAAAAAATCTCTCTTTAATTTTTTCTTTGTATCGCCTCCAAGTATCACGAAAACTAGTCATCACCCACTTCTTTCCTTCTACTGGAATTAGGAATTTGGACCATGATAAAATATATTTAGCTTCAGTCAGTAAAAACAAACAATAAAATATGCAATCTCAAAATTGATTGTTCTTACATTGATATATTCCCACATGCGCTTTTTCGTATTTTTTGGCACCGCATGCCAACTAGTGTACATCAAGTTGATGAATCTAGAGTTCCTTGAAATTGTTCCTATAAAGTTGGTTAATTCCAACACTATCTTACCAGTTGGTCCCACTGCTTGTCCTTTATCAAATGTCACCTCCTTTCTTTCTTCCAAATTTCTTGCGTGAATATCCTTACATGTTGTTTTTCCTCAAACTTTTTTTGGCTCCAATATTCCTAGATTGATGTAACAGTAAGGAAATAATAAATTTCTTTTATATAAGTAATAAATCTTACAACGCCTAAGACATACTTTTTGTACCACAATCAATGCCAATTTCCTCATCTATAGCACACTCATCCCCGCCGATTTCTTTTTGATCCTCAAGATTATAAGCAACTTTGTTCTTATCAGTTTTTGGTTCATCACCTATGTGTATCGCTTGTTTTTTTTAAAACTGATCAGGACTAGTAGCTGGTATGACCGACTTCCTCTTTACCTGCTTGCTGTTTGGTAGATCATGAATATCATGTTCTTTTGGTAGCCGTTGTTCTTCCAGAAACTGATCAAAACTTGTGGCTGGTAGGACCGACTTTCTTTTCACCTGTTTGAAGTTTAATAGATCTTGAATATCATATTGTTCCTCTGCATTACCAAGTGTTTCCCCAGTCACATGTACTGAAGCAGTAACACCTTTCTTGGAAGACGTTTGGAACCTAAAGTTGTGCATAGGAAGTTTAGTTCCTTTCTCTTGAATGGACTCTCCAGATTGAAATAAACTCTTTTTAGTTTTTCCTTTCCCAACAACCATATGTGAGGTACCAAGCTCTTCCCTCGAAGATGAATGAATTACTGATTTGTACTCAAGCAATTTACTATTTCCTTGTTGTGGAATGAAATCCTCAGAATTCTTTCTTTATGTGCTATTGGTGCATGCCCTTTCTTAGCTTTATCATTGCGTTCGTTAGCAAGTTATTCTCTCTTAATCTTGAATTGGTTAGCCAATTTAGTACTTGATCGGTATTGCATATCAAAGTTCAGATTCTTCAGTGGACTTCGAGCTTTGTTCAGATTCGAACCCTTTTTCTTTAGTACTGCTGATTGACTCATTCTTCCCTCTTTCTTTTAATCTCTTTATTTTTTTTCCCTACAGTAAGTTAACCTACAAAACAATAATCAGGTGATTGTTAAATAGAAAAAGCAAACCTGCAAAGAGAAGAGGTTCTAGCCTCATAATCATATACGTTCTAGGATTGTTAGATAGAAAAAGCTAAAAAAATATAACTTTAAAAGATTTAAATATTAGCTTCCAGAAAGATAAGGGAGTACTACATACAGAGGACTGATTTCACTGTGCTACCTTCACTGTGTTGCCTTCACTGCCGTCTCGATGTTTATCAACCTTCACATCATCCCAGCTAAATTCTGTTGCAGCAAAAAAATTATACATTAGGAACACTACAAAATAGGACAAAAGTATAACAACTTGATCCTGCAGAAAAAAAAAGAAAAAACGAAGAACCTCCTATGCCATCTACAGAAGAACTTCATTAAGCATGTCTGAATTAGAAAGCATCATAATTCAGAATTCTTTTATGAGAAAAGTAAGTATAATCATTGACTCTAGGAACAGCAAGAAAGCTGACTAGATCTAGTATAATCATGTTTGTTGGAGCTCATGCATGATTCATCCTATACAAGCAACAAATACCACAATTTACAAGTAACAACAACAACAACATACTTAGATATCTTAAGGTGTTTGTACAAAAACAGTGAAATAACAAAAAGAGTGAGTTAGCACTATATTCTCATCACAAAAATATTAAAACTCATGGTGTGTCATCTTCAAACTCGTGTTCAGACTCATCTTCCGACTCATCTTCAGAATTGTCTTCATACTCATTTTCAGACCTGTCTTCCCACTCTTCTTCAAACTCTTCTTCAGACTCATCTTCAAACTCTTTTTCATACTCGACCTCAAGTTGTTGAGCAACAAATTCCTCCGAAGGAACATCAATAATAGTTTCTGGTACATTAGTCCTTACTAAGGTAACTTCACCATCATCTTCTGGTATGGATTGTCCCATCAAGTGTTCAGACAACTCATTTTCATAACTTTGTGGGAGATCATATTCAAATTCATCACTCATGTTAAACAAGTCTCTCAGAACAGTCTTCATAACATAATGGCTATCTTGATCATATGGATCTTGCACATAGAAGCATTGATGTACTTGAGATGCAAGCACAAAAGGCTCTTCCTAAGAGCATCTCTTGTTAAAATACACATAAGTAAGGCCATAAATATCTTTTTCAACCTCATACCAATTGCACTTAAACAGAACAACCTTAAAATGACTATAATAGTCTAACTCAACTATATAAACTATTCTACCATATTAAGTCAAATCTGCAACAATCAGGTTCTTATCCTTTGAGCTTGCAAAGCTTGTAGTTGAGGCAACAACTGTAACACCACTATTTTGTGTTTTACGCCTTGCATCACGTTGCCTAATATGAAATCTATATCCATTAATGAGATACCTAGAGTATCTTTTAGCAACGAAATTTGGTCCTCTAGACAATTCTTTTTCAAATCAGGCACATCCTCTTGCAAAGCACGACTTTCAAACCATTGAGAGAAGTTTTGACAATGATCCATAGCCTTGCTCCATTTAGATCTTCGCGGATGATTATTAACCAGATGCTCTTGCTCTCTACACAATATGTACTTTTTTTAAAAACGATAAATAAAATAAGTTAAAAATTAATTATACAAAAGAAAATACGATATAAAATTAAAGTACCTAATATATTCTTGAATCTCATCACAATTTCCCAATAAGTATGCATGTGCCTGACTTAGTGACTTGTTATCTAAACTAACTGGATCAGTTTTCTTTCCTCCTAAAGGACATCCCTTTTTAGGAAACAAACTCACTGTTTCTGCATCACTTGGGTCACATTCATCATTATTTCAGGATCTTCTGTTAAATCTGGTTTGTATTGCCCTATGCAGATATCTAGAAAATAAATTCATACAGTTTATTCCCACACGCGCCTCTGCTATGCAACCATTTGGATAACGTCTGTTGCGGATATATGATTTGAATGTACCCATTTCTTTTTCAGTGGAATACATCCATCGGTTCTGAACTGGACCACATAATCTCACTTCATTTGCCAAATAAATAGGCAAATGAATCATTATATCAAAAAATGACGAAGGAAAAATTCGCTCCAACTCATTTATTGTTTCCCTGATCTCTACTTCTAAGAAATCTAGTTCCTCCAATGTGATAACTTTTTGACACAAACGTTGGAAGAAGGAGCATAGACGAATCAAAGGAATAGCCACATGATCTAGAAGGATGCTTTTAATTGGTATTGGAAGCAAGTAATGTAACATGATATGAGCATCATGGGTCTTATAACCAGACAATTTTCTTTCATCCAGTTGCACACACCTAGATATATTGGAGGTAGTGCCATCAGGTAGCTTGGCTGTCTTTAAAACTCCACAAAAAAACTGATTTCTCTCCATTTGTCATTGAGAAGCAAGCTTTTGCAAAGTTTGTTCTCTTATTATCACCAGTATCTTTTGGATGAAGATTCTTTCTAATTCTTATCTCTTTCAAATCATACCTGGCTTTTGCATGATTCTTTGTTTTGCCAGGAATATCCAAAAGAGTTCCAAGTATGCTATCAACTATGTTCTTCTCTATGTGCATTACATCAAGGTTGTGGCATAACAAGTTGTGCTGCCAATAAGGTAATTCAAAAAAGATTGACCTTTTTTTCCATGGGCCATCATTTGATCTCTTTCTCTTCTTTCCAAACACATTTTCAAAATCTTGTAAGCTATTAAGCACATCATTTCCCTTTAATAAAGCTGGAGGAGGCATGAATTCAGTTTTTCCATTGAAAGATCTTTTCTTAGATCTCCATGGATGATCCATGGGTAGAAAAACACGATGATCCATATAACACATTTTCCGACTATGCTTAAGATAGCGAGAATTAGTGTTATAGTTACAACAAGGGTAAGCAAACATTCCTTTTATACTCCATCCAGACAACATAGCATATGCAGGAAAGTCATTGATTGTCCACATTAGAGTTGCTCGCATTTGAAAAGTTTGATTTCTTGAAGCATCATATGTTTCAACCACAGAATCCCACAACAATTTTAACTCATCTATCAATGGTTGTAAGTAAATATCAATGTCATTTCCAGGTGATCGTGGCCCAGGTATAAGTAAAGAAAGTATAGAATAATCAGATTTCATGCACATCCAAGGCGGCAGATTATACGCCATCAACATAACTGGCCATGTGCTATGAGATTTACTCATGGTTCGAAATGGATTGAACTCATCACTTGCTAATCCAAGTCTCACATTGCGAGAATCTTGTGCAAAAACTGGATGCAACCTATCAAAATATTTCCATGCTTGACCATCAGCGGGATGCCTTAACTTTCCATATTTAGAATGCTCCTCGTCATTCCACCTCAAAGAATCAGCCGTCTTTGAGCACATAAATAACCTTTTGAGTCTAGGAATTAATGGAAAGTATCTCAAAGTCTTTGTTGAAACTCGATATGATTTCTTAGAAGGCTTAACCTCACTATCAACTTCAAGATTTTATAATATATCGTGAAGCTCCGCAAGTATGACAAAATTCATCATCCTTATGATCATTCCTAAACAACATGCAATCATTTGGACATGCATCAATTTTCTCATAATCAAGACCGAGATTCTTAACCATAGACTTGGTTTTATTGTAAGACGGAGGAATATTAAACTCGGGCATCGCCTCTTTTAATAACTATAAAAGAGAAGTAGATGATTCATTGCTCCATCCGTGTAGACACTTCAACAAATATAAACGAACTATGAATGATAATTTTAGAGAATCCTGTACAACCAGGATATAATTCTTGGCTTGCCTCTTCAACTAAGTTATAGTATTTCTTGGCATCTTCATTTGGACCATCATAAACTCCTTCGGCCTGTGCAACATCTCTAAATTGATCATTTAACAATCCATCAATATCATCACGCGAGTAATCCATATCATCGTCAACATTCAACTTGCTATCACATTCCTCGTGATTGATCCATTTAGTATAACCTTTAACAAATCCATAACATATTAGATGATCATACACTACATTCCTTCGAGTCCAACGAATATTACAACATTTTGCACATGGACATTGAATTTCTTGTCCTTGAGGATCTCCATAAGAGTAAGCAAAATCTAGGAACGATTCCACACCATCAATATATGGTTTGCTATACCTTGCTAAATCCATCCAATCCTTGGATGGGATATTTGAATTCCTAGAAAAAGATATCAATATTTAATCTTCCAGTAACAATCATTAAATCATTAATTACTTCACAAATAAGTTTTAAAAGTCATGAGTAAATTATCAGAATAAGGTGTTATGAGATGATAATAGTTTCTTACCTAGTCATGGCGCTTGTGTTATGCCAAATAAAACCTTGAATCCTCCACAAATGTTTCTGAATGTTGATTATACTTCTAAGGAAAAATAAGTAAAATTTAATGGGATAAACACAATTAACACGATCTAAAGCCTTCTAAGTTCTAAAAATAGGAAGAAAACAATTAACACGATCTAAAGCAGGCA
>JAJOOR010004057.1:0-90178 GCA_036250505.1 Solanum acaule | reverse complement strand
CCCCCCCCCCCCCCCCACCCCCTTTATTTGCCTTGGAAATACGTTGACTAAACGAATATGATTGTAAGTTAAAGTTAAGTCTAAACCATATTCCTCGTGGGATCGACCCCAACCTACAAGTTGGGTTCTTTACTTGATAATGATCACTTATACTTCTTTAGGGATGTGTAATTTGAGTGTATCAGTAATATGACTGCTAAATATTAAGCTTAGCAACACACCTCAACCACGCTCTTCTTTCCTTATACCATACCTCATTGGCTGCAACTCATAGTTCCGTCGAGGGTACATGACTTCTCTTACCAAGGCCTGAGTATAACGACACACTCTTACTATATTCAAGCTAAACCCAAATCCTAAGGTTCGGGTTCTATACCTCTATATAGGGAGTCTCATCCTAAGAACATTACTCTTTACCACCTCATTTACTCAATCTTGGGCTCATATCAAGAACTACCTCATGCTTAATAACACCACATTCAAGCTTAGTATTCTAACCACTCCATGGACTCTTCTTACTAACCAACTCCTTAAGAAGTTCTCATTCTCTCATCATCCCTGCTAGATCAACTAGAATTTCCCGCATTACTACTCGGGACCAACTAAGGGCTCTCATTTAACTATTTCTCATAGTAAAAACTCATCCTCCTCATTTATAACATTAGGTGGAATTATCACACCATCATTATCACGATGAGAACATTAATCTTTTCCTTCTAACATCACTCCACAACAAAAGGGACTTCTGAAAATATATCTCCCATACTTTTTTGAGCTCATTACTATCTTATTCTCAACACTGGACTTGATTTCTCATCTTATCATCTCCCCCTTAGGTCTAAAGACGACACTTGGAAGCTATGGACCTATTCCATCATCTCTAAACTGGTTTATATCCCCTTTCACAACTTAAGTACTATTTGCTCACTTATCATACCTCATTACTTAATCGGTTCCATAACCTTTGGAACATCATGACCTTCTCAAACAATCATAAGCCTAGCTTAGATCTATCACTTCATGAATACTTTGTTCTCTTATTCAACACATATATTTAGTCTCCTCTAACACGGTGGAACATCGAAAGCAACTCTATTCTATTTAAAAGTATACTCTTATCTCATGCGGACTAGTAACTATTCCTCTTCCTTCTATTAAGAATTCTCTACAACATTATTATTCTTATTTCACTCATAAAGGAACTCGTCACTTATAACTGACTCCATGATTGCAATAACATAATCTGCCCCATCACTATCTCCCTTTCATTGATTACTGAATCTCTGCTTACTTTCCTCTAACTCTGGGCAGTTCACTACTACTGCTCATAATTCCGTAACTCATGATACCTTTTTGGGATGAAAATACCACCCAAGCTCTAAACATACTTCCTCATAAGGATCTCAACTGAAATAGGTCTTAAAGAAGAGAGTACAACTCACTTTTAGCTTGAACGCACAATTCATATGAACATGAGCGCATTCCCTTGATATTTAACACTTAACTAACTCATGGGCTTCTCAAAAGCCCCTCTGGAGTCTCATGACTTCCTCAGGATTTTGCTAAGAGCAACTCATCGATAAAGAACTGACTTTGCTTTACAACCACCTCTAGTATGAGGGGTAGTCGAATGGATATGAGAACATACGAGCTAGAATGAGTCTCTATGACATAGCTCTATTGCACGATTAAGAGTATGAAAGAAGGGAAACTTTTCCTAAATGTATGTAGTCCCTCATTTATAGAAGTGGGGCCCTCACAATAAAAAATAAGATGCTACTTGACACGACTTCATAGACACCCTAGGACACTTGAACTCTGTGCTCTGATACCGAGTTTGTCACGACCCAAACCTACACCCTGGACGTGACCGGTACTCAAGAACCATTGCTGGTCCCCAAGAGAACCCTCATCCTGGATGACTACAACGGAAGACTAACTTAAGCATACAAAAGCATAAAAACTGAATTAAACTTCATTGAACTAAAATACTCAACCTTTTTAAAAGTCTGTACAATACTGAAAATAAAAGTAAATATAGAAACTCCTCAACTCTGTTAATCTATGAAGCCTCTACTATTACATAAGGATATCGGGACAAGACCCACGACATCTCAAAACTACTAACTGTAAGATAAAGGTGAAGTCCTCCGAAATATAAGATGACTTACCAAAGTTGACTGGAATATCACACGACCTCAACGAAATGACTGTTGATGATCCTGAATACCTGTATCTGCATCATGAAATGATGCTGGTCAAATGGCTTAGTACATGGAATATACGAGCATGTAAGGGGAATTCTAAAGCATAAACATAAGCTTGAATTGATGGAAAAGAAATATACTTACCTCTTCTCAACTCACTCAATTCAACTCAACTAAACTCAATGAAACATAGTTCAACTCAACTCAGAGAAATTAGGGCTTAATTCAATAGTAGCATACTCAACTCATTGAAACATAGTTTAACTCAACTCAGAGAAAATATGGCTCAACTCAATAATAAGATACTCAACTCCATGAAACATAATTCAGCTTAAATTAGAGAAATAGGGCTTAACTCAACAATAAGATACTCAACTCTGTGAAACATAGTTCAACTCCGAATACTTAAGGATAAAGCAACAATAAAAGATGCAATATCTGGAAAGCTTTTTAAAATATTAGATTATAACTCAGTTGTATGCAAAAATACAATAATAACTCAATAGTTTGAAAATACAATAATAACTCTTATTTGTATGTAAAGATACAAAATAACTCTATTTGTGAGATTCTTTAACCGACAACCATCACTATTAGCCATGTGATGATACAACGTCTAGCCCACGCTGCTAGAATTGTCCTATACTTTGCCGAGTTATAAAACCTACTAACCATATGGATCCACTAGTCTATGCTAAAAAGCAATAAGGAATCATCTAAAAAGTATGACCCTTTCTACCCACGTAAGCTACACGGTTTATGTGGGTTGTGAGTTGTTAGGACTTTCCCCCATATCGGTACTCAATACTACTCCAAAAAATATACTTAGCTCATATGTTTTAAAGAAAACATAATCTTTCTGTGTTTTGAGAATATTACTCAAAAATCTTTCTCTTAAAAGTGATGGTACTCAAACTGCTCAAAACTCTTTTGGAAATCTCAGTTTCCTCATCTTTAAAATGTGAAAGCATTTAGGCTTAGAAATACTTAGTTCACATATATTCATTTTAAAGAAAATGAAACTTGACTCCACTCTTCCTCATACTCATTAACTCAAGCCTTTAAACAAATTATGAATAATTGTAAAAGACTTCTCAAAAAAGGGTTCATGCCGAATTATGGACGTGAACGACTTAATTCAAGGTTTTCAATAACCATATATAGAACTCAACAGTCGAAACTTAATGACTCCAGAATTTAAGGACTTAATGATACTACTCATCTCATGAATACTCGACTCATAGGGTTCATGCGGGATTATGAGTATGACCCACTCAACTCAAGGATCTCCTTGCATAACATATAGGTATCAAAATTTATGAAATATAGTTTTAAAAAGGATTAGGAACTCAATACTCAAGAACTTAGAACTTGAAGATACTACTCCTCTCAGAGATACTCTATTTATGGAGTTCATGCGGAATTATGGGCATGACTTAACTCGACTCAAGGATCTCAATGATAATATAGACTCATGAATACATTCTCCTCATTATCATACTCACTTACTTGAGTCTTGAAACAATTTATAAGTTATTGTGGAAGACTCCTTAAAATGACTCAAAGGGACTTTCTCAAACTTTACTCTTAACTCTTCCTTGAATTTGAATTATGAATTCAAGGATCATGACTTGATATATAGGATTTCTTTTTAATTAAATGTAGTTTGGATAGTAAAAATCAGTAAGAGAACGAAGACATGTTTTGAAAGAACAAATATGGAATGAAGAGCGGAAGCTATAAGGACCTAACGCCCCTGGCGCAGCAGTGGCGCGCCGCGCCAACCCTTAGTTGACTGAGGCTGGTCTGGGGTGAACTGCAGGCACAGGGCGCTAGCCCCTCAGGTGCAACAAGGGCGCGCCTCCCCAGTCATCTTCCAGAAGAAAAACTCGACGAATTTCCTCTTCAATTTTCAGCCCTACCTCGTCTAAACTCTAATCATTTCCTCCAAAAAAAATTAGATTCATATACTAAACACACTTAGGTAGAAATCATAATCAAGACCTACCAAAACAATCAATCATTCGCAACTCTCGCCTCAAGAACTCAACAAGAACTTCATTATCAAAGAACAAAGCACAAAACCTCCAAAACTCATCAAGATTATCAACATACTCAATCTCATGGATGAAATTCGTAAAAGAAACTCATGATTTGCATGTGGACGAACAAATCCAATACTATGGAAGCTTACATACCTCAAAGAACTAGGTTCTTGGCGAAATCTTGAATTTCTTGAACGAACGGTTGAAACTTTTTACTTTTTCTCCTCTTGAATCTTCTCTCTAAAACCCTAAACGCTTTGGTGATGAATGAAACTTATTCTAATCAGTTTAGACCCTTAATTGGGTGTAATTCACCTTTAGAATAAGTGGGGTTAAGGAAAAGGCTAAAATACCCCTCCTACTTCGGGTAACTTTCCTTAAATGGACAGCCTGACTTCAAAAGGGCATTTCTCTCTCATACGAGCTCGAAAATTAGCAAACTTGGTGGCGTTGGAAAGGCGATTCAAAGATATTTCATTTGATATCTTATGGGTTTCCTAAATCATCCTGTACGGAAAGTTATAGTCGTTTGAAGTTGACCCAAAACTTAAAAGAACTAAGGAATGAATTCTCTTGGGCTTGCTTTGATGATGGGCAGGCCTTTTCTTCGCATAGGCCTTCCCTATAGTACTGGGGCTAACGCGCTAGGTCGAGCGGTCGCCGAAGCTTGCTTGTTAGTATAAAACTAACGAAACCTCAAACCAACCAATATCAAGACTACTCGGGCATACTTAGCTTTTCCTCCTAAGATAAGAGCTTTCCACCAAGCTTGTCACTTTTATAAACCTCTTTAACTCTTTTTGAAACTTAAGGTGCTATATCTAGTGCCTTGACCTTGACACTTAAGAAATTTTAAATTCCTTGGTAAAGTCCCACTCACAACGAAGAAGGGTTCGAGTCTTAGCTCAAAAAATTTCTGGGGTGCTAAAGGTAAGTTCATGAAACTTTTGAATAACGACCGTCCGAGTCATTACTTTAACAGTTGTAGGGATGCAAGGAATGAAAATTGGAACCGGGAAGGTTTCAATCAGTATCTGGCCTTAAGGGTCATGCGAATGCATAGATGGTGAGTAAATGACAATCCATGATGCGAATGGAATATAATGAACCAAATTTAATTTAGTGACCTAACTCGACGACTGAGATCATGTGCATTGAATTGCTTGAACAATTGCAAACTATAGAAAAATGATTTTTGACCGAACCAAAGATTTTACACAAATTTTAGTGTTTAAATATTTATTTCGGGTTTAAATTATATACTTTTATTTTTATATTATATTACTAAATTTATTTTTGAAAAGATTTGGAAAACTATAAAAAATGGAGTCACATTTTAAAATATGTTTTGATTTAATTTTTCAAAAGAAAGTAAATTTTAAAAAAAATATTTCTCACTTAGTTTTGATAGCTAATACTTTTAGTAGTTTTTTCAAGGGAAAATTGTATGAAATAGCAAACTTTTAATTCAAAATAAAAGCTATAACCACAGTTTCATTTCATTCTAATCCGTAGCAAAAACTTTGCCATTCGCCTCTCTCCCCAGAAATCTCGATCGCCATTCTCCAAAAATCTCGCTCGCCACTCTTCCTCGCCTCTATCACTTTATATAAACACAAATATATAAATTGTATTTGTGTTCGTATAAAGCGAGAGAAAAATGTATATACAAATACAAATACATTATCCTCTCTCACCTGAATCTCGCTTGCCACTCTCCCACGCTTCTCTCACTTTATACAAACACAAATGTATAAATTGTATTTGTGTTTATATAAAGCGAGAGAGAAATGTATATACAAATATATAGTTCTTCGTCATGTACACTTATAATTATACAAATACAAATCTCCCCCTGCCTAGTTCTCGTTTGCCTTTCTCTCTTTCTCGCTTTATACAAACACAAATTATACAAAATACAATGTATAATTTGTGTTTGTGTAAAGCGAGAGAGAGATTTGATATACAAATATAATTGTTTAACTCGATTCAAATTGTATACGAATTCATGTTTTATGCATATATACAAACACAAATAGCATATACATATACAAACATAATTTTCATAGACACAGACCCCCGATTTATACAAATCGCCGCGATTTTATACAATCAGATGCTGCCTGCGATTTTATACAAATCTGATGCTCCATAGCAAATTATGTTTGCTATAGAGCGCAAATAGCAAAATTGTAGCTATAAAGCACTAATAAGATTTTTGTGTTTGCTAAACCTAAAATTTACTATATTTATTTAGAACTATCCATTTAACTTTTCTATATTTATTATTAGTATAAAAAAAGAATTTGTTAAACCCAAACCCACTCACTCAGCCATTTAACTTTTTTATTATTATATTTTATAATATTTTATTCTATTCATATATAAATAAAACCAAATTTCGCCTTAAAACCCCTTACCTCCCATTACGTCACGATAACATTTTCCATTTCATAGAAATAACTAACCCCATCCCCCCATTTATGCCAACAAAAAACTCACGTACTACAAAAAAAAAAAAACACTCACACAACTCAAACATCCTACACTATATTAAGTTACTTCATACAACCTACAGAAGATACTAAGTTACAAAAAAGATTTGTTGGTGTTCTAATCAAGATTCGATCAAAATTTTACGGTATTTATATCCTCTATTTGAGGTTCAACTTCACCTTAAAGGTGTGTTTGGTATGAAGAAAAATATTTTCCTGGAAAATAAGTGGATTTCTGACTTATTTTTCATGTTTGGTTATTCGGTAGAAACTATTTTCCGAAAAATATTTTTTAGTGTTTGGTTTGTGAATGAAAAACATTTTAAAGAAAAGTTCTTTTATTTTTTACTAGAGAGTAGAAAATAATTTTTGACCCGAAAACCAACCTCTATAATCGATCTAGGACATGACCCCGGCACACAAACTAGGATACAACCCAAAAACAGATCTAAAATTCAACCCTGATATCTAACCCAGGACCTAATCCTGACTTTTGACTCGAGACCCAACATTCGAATTGGAACTAGATATCCGATCCAGGATTCGATCCCGACACTCGAATTTTAATACAATTCATCAATCAGGATTTCAACTTTATCACTCGAATCGAGACCCGACTTCCAAATCAAAATCCGACCCTGAAAACCAACAATTGATGCGAGACCCAAGATTCAACTTTCAAATCGGAATGTCGACCCCAATTTCAAACAGGAATCCAACCACACCCGATTTGGGACCTAACTTTCAAACTAAGGTTTGATAAAAAAATTTAAATATCTTTTGTGTATGGGGGGGAGGGGTACGGATTTTAAAAAAAATTGAGAATATTTTTTTAAAAACAAAATTTTAAATTATATTTTTTGGGGACGGTAGGGGCTTCAGGATGGGGTGAGGGGTCGAGGTTGGTGGGGCAAAAAATTAAATTTTAAAATTTGAAAATATTTTTTCAAAAATGAACTTTTAATTTTTTTTTTGTGGGGGGTGAGTGGGCTGGTAGGGAGTCGGGTGGGTGGAGGTCGGGGTGGGGTACAAAAATAAAATAGTAAAATTTGAAAATATTTCCCAAAAAAGAAGTTTAAATTATTTTTAAAAGCAAATGAAAATTGAAAATAAAATTGAAGGGGGGCTGGTAGGGGATAGGGTGGGGTAAAAAATCAAATATCAAATATTTTTTAAAAACAAATTTTTAAAGTTTGTTGAGGTGGGGGTGGTAAGGGGTTGGGGTAGGTGCGGGTTAAAAAAAATGAAAATTTGAATTTTTTTAAAAAATATTCAAAAACAAATTTAAATTTTTTTTGTTGGGGCAGGGGGTGGGGGTTAAGGATAGTCAGGAGTTGTGCGGGGTAAAAAAAATCAACAATTTTAAAATTTGAACTATTTCTCAAAAACAAAATTTTAAGTTGTTACTTTTTTTTATTGGGGGGAGGGGCTGGTTTGGGGGTAGGAGTGCCGGGGTAGGGACAAAATAAATAGATTTTTATTTATTTTTAAATGGGGAGGGTTGGGGTTCGGCGTGAGGTAAGAGAAAAAAATTGTAATTTGAGGTTGGAGGAGAGTTTTGGAAAATGTTTCCTTAATTTTTGAAGGGAAATCATTTTTCCTTAAATTTGAGAAAAATAGTTGTTCGAAAAATCCTCGAGGCTACTAGTGTCAACCACCTCTTGGCGTCAGTAGTGAAATGGAGGCTTGTAATACCATTGATGGTGGGACAACATACTTCATCCCAGAACTCCTCCTCGCTTAGTGTGTCCCAAATCCACCTCATGTCCATCCCCTCAGTTGAGCCTTAAACTCAGTATTCGAGAGCTTTGACACCTTCAGCACCTTGTTGACCGTCTAGGCATCCACTACCATGCCACTCCCCGGATGCAGATGGTTGGGCTGGAGTTTTCCAAATGCTCAGGGGGAGGGTATAAAAATCCCTCACCTAACCAGATCATGTGGGGGGGGGGGGAAGCCTCCACCAATGGGCCCCAATCAAATTCCTCCAACTGGGTGTGGAAATAACCAACCTTCACTCCACCCTCTGCATGTTAAATCCCTTTTCATAGTATAATATCATTCCCCTATAGTCGCAATACGTCTCCCGACAAGCTACATCAGGAAATATCACAAATGGTAGACCTTCTTGAGTATTGACACCCATCATTTTTGTAGAATCTGTATATTACTCAAATAGAGAGATTAGAACTCATTCAATTGCATAGAAAGAATTATCAGAGAAAAATTTGTTCTTTGGGCTGGCTAGGAGGCTATTATCTGCATCTTCATTGTAGTGGGTTGCATCCCGGTATGGCGGGGCAGTTATAGCAAGAATCATCCCGCTAGAACAACTTCCGCTATAGAGTGAATCTTCTCACTATAACAACTTCCACTATTGTACCACCTCGGTCTTAGAAAGAGCTAAATCTAAAAAGAACTAAATTGGAAAGAGCTAAATTGAGGTTTGTACAAGTTACTCTTAGATTGTGAGTTTTGGGTCAACTTCAAACGACCATACCTTTGAGTACAAAATGAGTCAGGTGACCCATGAGATATCAAATGAAAGATCTTTGAGTCCTCTTTCCAACGCCACCAATTTTTTTAAATTCCGAGTTCGGATGAAGGAGATATGCCCATTTGAGTACAACCTTTCTAGTTAAGACATTTCATTCGAATTAAGGAGGGGTATTTTGGTCTTTTCCTTAATCCACTAAGTTTACACATTTTTTTCACCCAATTAGGGGTCAAATATGATTAAAATCAGTTGACGCTAAGGCCTAAAACATTTTGAAGGTTAGGGAAAATTTCAAGAGGAGAAAAGGGAGAAAATATTCAAGTGTTCAAGAGTTCTTGCGATCTTTGAGGAATTTTGCCAAGGATTTGATCCTTTCGAGGAATGTAAGTTTTCATAGTGATTGTTTAGTTTACCCTCACGCCAATCATGACTTTCCTTATCGAATTCGTCCATGAGATTTTGTTATTGAGTTCTTGATGAGTTTTCTTGAGGTTTCATTCTTCATTATTTGTAAATGGGGTTTTGATGAGTCCTTGAGGTGAAGATATTTCAATTGAGGGTTGTTCTTGAGGGATTTTGAGTAGATTTTCATTTACTTGTATTGGGTTAATGAATCTAAGGATGTTTGGAACAAAGCCATTGATTCTAGGTGAATTAGGACAAAAAATCGAGAAGAAAAATTCGTCAGAACATTCTGGGGAAGGGGTGGCCTGCACTAGGGTCTCCTGCCCTCATCCGTTTTTCATATTTCGTTCCGTCAGAGTTCTTTTAAAATGTATCTCCACACTTTTCCTGATTAGAACTATTCAAACTATATCTAATCATTGAGAAATCCTGGATATCCAAATCATAATTCTTGAATTCACATTTGAAATTCAAGATAGAGTTAAGAGTAAAGTTCAAGGGAGTTCTTTGAGTCATTTTGAGAAGTCTTTCTCAACCTTTTAAAACTTGTTTTAAGACTTGATTACTTCAGTATGAGGATTAGGAGAGTTGAGTTTCATTTTTTAAAATGATTATAAGGGAACTAAGTATTCCCAAGAGTATATACTTTTACATTTAACACTAGATGAAACCTTGATTTCCAAATGAGTTCATGAGGAGTTTTGAGCATAATCTCTTTTAAGAGAACCTTTTGGGTAATAATCTCAAAGTTTGAGGATGAGTAAATGGTTTTAAACATATGATCATGAGTTATGGTATTGGGAGTAGTATTGAGCACTGATATGGGGACGAGTTCATACAACTCAAAGTCCTCATAAACCATGTATGACAACATAGGTAAATGGTCATACTTCTTAGATGATTCCTTATTGCTTTTTAAGCATAGCTTAGTGGATCCACTTAGTTGAGGTGTTCTTTACCCCGGTAAGGTATAGGACAATTCTAGCAGCGTGGATGAGACATTGTATCATCACATAGCTCAAAGTGATGGTTGTCGGTTAGAGAATATCCTAAATAAGAGTAAAAAGTTTATTTATGTATTTTTCATCTACATTGAGTTATTATCTACTGTTTTGAAAGCTTTGTGTATTGTATATTGCTATCATTGCTTTCATCTTGAGTTGAGTTGAGTATTCTTGAGTTGAGTTGATACGAGGTAAGTATGTTTCCCTTTTATCTATTCAAGCTTATGTTTATGTTTCAAAGTTCCCCTTCCATACTCGTACATTCAAAGTACTGACGCCATTTGCCTGCAATTTTTCATGATGCAGATACAGATATTCAGGGTCATCAACAGGCACTCTCCTGATTCCATTTGCATGCCATGTTAGCTTTAGTAAGCCTCCTTGTTTTCAGAGGGTTCCACATTTACTTTTAAGTCTTGTTAAGATGTCGTGGGTCTTGTCCCAACGTCTATCATAGTATTTAGACGCTTCATAGACAACAGTATTTTAAGAAGTCTTTTCCATTTTCAATTGTTAATGTTCAAGACTTGAGTTGCCCCTTTTGGCTAGTTGAACGTTTTCTAAATATTCTTAGTTATTTACTTTGAGAATTTTTTAGAAACCTTTACTTTGAGTTCATATATTGTTGAGTAAGTCTTTCACTAAGTATTGAGCTATGCCAAGGGTTTGCTTAGGTCCAACAATGGTTCTCGAGTGCCAGTTACGCCCAGGGTGTAGGCTCGGGAGGTGACAAACTTTCTATTAGAGCACAGAGTTCAAGAGTCCTAGGGTGTCTATGTAGCTGTGTCTCTAGAGTCCTGATTATCGGTGTGAAGCGCGCCACATCTATAATTAGGAGGCTGTGACATTTAGGAAGTATCTCAATTCTTTCATACTCTTTTCGTGCGATAGTGTTTAACTCTATAAAAGTCTCTTTCTAATTCGTGCTTACGCGTATCTTTTCAGATCATGCCTCCACGAAGAGCTGTTTGAGGTCATCATGCTATAAGGAATGTTGATCCCCAGGATCAAGGGGTTCCCAATGCACCTAAAGTGCAACCCCAAGGAGAGGTCACCAATGCTGAGTTCCGGGATGCTATATAGATGTTTACCATAGTTGTTTACAATAAAGTTGGTCAACAAAGAGTGGCTCGACAAGATGTGGTTGATACATCTAGAATCCGTGAGTTTTTGAGCATAAATCCCCAGAATTCACAGGTTTAAGTGTCACTAGGATCCATAAACTTTGTGGAGAAGCTGGAGAAAGTGTTTGAGGTTATGCATGTTGATGTTGATAGAGTGCAGTTATCTGCATACCAACTCAAGAGTGTAGCGAGCATTTGTTACGACCAATGGAAAAAAAACACGGCTAAAGAAGCACCAATTATGAGCTGGGCTGTGTACGAAAGTGCCTTCATGGGGCGTTTCTTTCCTAGTGAGCTGAGAGAGGTAAAGGTAAGAGAATTCCTCACTCTTAAGCAGGAGTCCATGAGTGTGCACAAGTACAACCTTAAGTTCACTCAACTGCCCCATTATGCTTCGGAGATGGTTGTTGATATGAGGAGCAAGATGAGCTTGTGTGTCTGATTTGTCTCATCTATCAAGTAAAGTGGGTAAGGCTGCCATGTTCATATGGGACATAGACATAGCGAGGCTTATGATCGATGTGCAGCAGGTTGAGAGATAGAGAGGAGTTTCGTAGCAAGAAGGCTAAGACCACATGTAATGAGTCCGGACGGTAAAAGACCGGAAATGCAAACCGGTCATCTTTTCAACAAAATCCAACTGGACCTGGACCATCATCTGCTAGTACACTTGCACCAAAGAACAGAGGTGAGTTCAGGAATCATAATTCACAGAACTTCAAAGCTAGACCTACTCAATCTCAGGGTAGTGTGGCACAAGGGGCCAACTGGACCCATACATATGCTAAGTGTGGTAGAATCCACCCAGGAGCATGTCGTGATGGCTCCACGGGCTGTTTGAAGTGTTGTCAGATAGGTCACCTTATGAGAGAGTGCCCTAAGAACAGGCAAGGTAATGGTAATTGGGGCAATAGAGCCCAATGTTCTTCAGTGGCTATGATAGACAAAGTTTCACCTAGAGGAGCTACCTCTGGGATAGGTAGAGGAGCAAATCGTCTATATGCTATTACTAGTCGCCAAGAACAAGATAATTCACCTAATGTTGTCACTGGTATGATCAAAGTCTTTACTTTTGATGTATATGCATTGCTTAATCCAGATGCGAGTCTATCTTTTGTGACTCTGTATATTGCTATGAGATTTGATATTCTTCTTTAATGAATTCTTGATCCCTTCAGTGTTTCTACACCTGTTGGTGAGTCTATTCTAGCTGAGAGAGTTTATTGTGATTGTGTCATCTCTGTCAATCACAGGGACACCATGGCTGACTTAGTCGAGTTAGGCATATTGGACTTTGATGTTATTCTAGGTATGTACTGGTTGTATGACTGTTATGCCTTAGTTGATTGTAGGACTTGAGTAGTTAAGTTTCAGTTTCCTAATGAGCCAGTTATAGAGTGGAGGAGTAGTTCATCAGTGCCTAAGGGTTGTTTCATTTCGTACCTTAAGGCCAGAAAGTTAGTTTTCAAGGGATGCATCTATCACTTAGTCCGAGTTAATGACTCTAGCGTTGAGACACCGCCAATTCAGTCAGTTCTAGTTGTGAGTGAGTTTTCATAGCTCGATCTTCCCGGAGTCCCTCATGAGAGAGAAATAAACTTTGGTATAGATATTCTTCCTGGTACTCGACCTATTTCTATTGCATGATATAGAATGGTTCCAGTTGAGTTAAAAGAGCAGTTGAAAGATCTTCTTTATAAGGGTTTCAGTCGACCTAGTGTCTCACCTTATGGCGCTCCAGTCTTATTTGTGAGGAAGAAAGATGATTCTCTTAGGATGTGTATTGATTACCACAAATTAAACAAGGTTACTATAAAGAATAAGTATTCCCTTTCGAGAATTAATGATCTCTTCGATCAACTTCAGGGTGCCACTTGTTTTTCTAAGATAGACCTCAGATATGGCTATCACGAGTTGAGAGTAAGATAAAGTGACATCCCCAAGACAACATTCATGACTCACTATGGTCATTATGAGTTTCTAGTTATGTCTTTTGGTTTGACCAATGCTCCTGCAACGTTCATGGATCTTATGAACAGAGAGTTTAAGCCTTATCTTGACATGTTTGTTAACGTATTCATTGATGACATTCTAATTTATTCGAGGAATAAGGAGCATCATGCTAGTCTCTCAGAGTAGTTCTCCAAACTCTAAAGGATAAAAAGTTGTATACCAAATTCTCTAAGTGTGAGTTTTGGCTTGAGTCAGTTGCGTTCTTAGGCCACATTGTTTCTGGTGAAGGGATTCGAGTTGATACTCAAAATATTGAGGCAGTGCACAACTGGCCAAGACAAACGTCTCTAATTGATATGAAGAGTTTCTTGGGATTGGCTGGTTATTATAAGAGGTTTATCGAGGGGCTTTTGTCTATTTCATCCACGTTGACCAAGTTGACTCAGAAGATAACAAAGTTTTGTAACACCCCAGATCCGAAAGAGGGTAAGTAGCACTTTTAGTGAGCTATAGGTTCCAACCCACGAGGGCCGCCTACAGCCCGTGGATGGCACTGCCTTAGCTAGTCATGAGGGCCAGAACCACAACCTGGTTAACAGATCGTTGGTTAGACCACAATCCGTGGTTTGATGGACAAAATTTCACTTTTTGACCACCATCAACGTCCGTGCAGGACGGAACGTCGGTCAATCCACGGTTTGTCAACTGGTGGCCATGGGTCGAGTTTTGGCAGTTAATGTCAGGGGTAGTTGGGTCTTTTCCGAATTAATTAACTCCTATACTACACCATTTTACCCTTCACTAAGACCCCTATATAAGCATTTTAACCCCCAAATTTCCCAATAGAAATCATTCTCTCAATTCACCAAAAAGAAGAACTTTCTCAAATATTTCTCTCTCTAGAACTTGAAGAAGAAGAAGGATTCAACCTAGGGTTTCAAGTCAAGTCTCAATTCCTCCATTGAAGATTAGCATTTGGCTTTGAGGTATGGTAGTTTTTATCCATGGATACCTTCCATTCATGGAGTTCCCAAATTCCTCTATTTTCAAAGTTAGAATTCCCTAATTGAGTTAGGGTTTTCTTCAATTGTCATGGGTTTTTCTAATTATTGATTTAAATGATTGAATTATGATATCTTATGCATGAATTGATGAAATACTATGATTTTATGATGATTCCTATGAACCCATGTTTCCCCTATCTTTTCAAGTTATGGATCATATGATGTGAGATTTTGACTATGAAGGAAGAGTTTTATGAAATTAAGCATGTATTGATAGCTTTACACAAATTTATGATGAAATCCATATATAAACCATGTTTTCTAAATGTTGATAATTGAAAGTGGGGTTTGAGCCTTGAAAGGTAAATTATGGAATTATGCATGTTCTTATGAAATCTATGCAAATGTTTTATGGATGCTTTGAGAGTAAAGTATCAATGATGATGATGTAGATGTGTTGTTGAAGGACTTTTCTGATATACACATAAAAGCAAGATGTGAAAGCTTTTCTCACATAATAAAGGATTCTAAGGTTGAAAGGTTTTCTCACCTAATTGAATAAAAAATTAAGAGCTATTCTAATGAAACTTATATTGGATTGGTTATTGAATGATACCTTTCCATGGATGATGACTTATCTTGGATTGGTAAGATGGAAAATAAGAAAAAAAAAAGACTATTCCATGGGATTTATTCTTAGCACCGAGAGGATATTGAGATGGAAGCTCCCCGGTAGTAGAGACCGAGTTTCTAGAAGAAATCTCCTTATCCCTTACCTATGTGCCCCCATAGGATGATTTTCTAGATATATATTAGCTAGTGGATCCACCTAAGCTAGAAGTTATGGTCCTTTCCTTTGCAAGTAGGACAACCCTTTTCGGTGTGGGAGACACTGGGGAATCATGTTAAAGCTCACATGGTCTCTAGGTCAGTTAAGGTTAATTCCCACATTAAAAATGAACTAAGGTTACTTCAAGAAGTATCTTATATGTGTTCAAAGGCTTTAAAGAAGATTAGTTTGCATTGACCATGGTTTTATGAATTATGTTTTCTAACCCTTTTATATCATGCTTTAGCTTTGTCAATAGCATGTCATGAAATGAAATGCCCCTTTCAGCATGATTTAAATGTTTTATGTATAACTGTCATACTTGGTACATCGATTTGTACTAATGCATACTCTTGCCTATATTTCTCCAAATGTGGGGTCCGACAGTTAGATTTCTCAATTTCATGGCTAGTGGTTGATTTTCTAGCTTTAGTGAGTACTCATGCTTCGAGGATGGATGTTCATTGTTTCACTTTCTTTCATGTATTTCACTTTTGGACATGATGTATGGGCTAGGACTAATTTCATTCTATTGTACTAGATGGCTATATTGAGACAAATGTTTTAGACTTCCATTTTTCTTTTATAAAACCTATTGGATTTGGACTATTATTTTACTCTTATTGTTTTATTTCTTATGTTATGAAAGCTAAGTGGTTTGTATGGGGTCCTTCGGGGTTATAACACAAGGTTTAGAATGGTCCTAGGATGTCTCATAAGCCACGTCGAGTAGAGTCTTGTTCATAAGTGTGAAGCGCACCACATTTATAAATGAGAGGATACACGATGCTTAGGAAACTCCACTTTTTTTATTACTCTAAAGTCGTGCGATAGAGTTTAACTCTATAAGGTCTCTCTCCTAATCGTTATCTGATGCTCTACAGGACATGGCTACTCAAACAACTTATGCTAGAAGGAATGTGAGGGAGAATGCGGAACAAGAAGCTCCTTCCCAAGCTCCTCAAGTTCCAGTCGATCCTTAGACCGAACAAGTGACTAATGCAGAGTTTAGGGCAGCTTTTTAAGTGTTGCCTCAAGCCGTGATGGCCCAATCTAATAGGGAGGTTGTGGTTCTCGTAAGCCCAAGTATGAGTACGACGGCATCTAGAGTGAGGGACTTCACTAGGATGAATCCTTCGGAGTTTAATGGTTCTAAGTGTAAGGAAGATCATCAAAATTTCATTGAGGAGGTCTATAAGGTCTTGATTATCATGGGAGTGACGCCGGTGGAAAAGGCGGAATTGGCCGCTTATCAACTAAAAGGTGTTGCTCAATTATGGTACAACCAATGGAAAGAATGGAGGACAGAAGATGCGGGACCTTTTGATTGGGAAAATTTTAAGCCTGCTTTTCTTGATAGGTTCTTTCCGCTTGAGATGATGGAAGCTAAGGTGCTTGATTTTATCAACCTTCATCAAGAAAGAATGAGTGTGAGGGAATATGCTCTAAAATTCACACAATTGTCTAAGTATGCTCCAATAGTTGTTGCCAATTCAAGGGCAAGGATGAGTAAGTTCGTTTCGGGTGTATCCGAAATAGTGGTAAAAAAGTGTCGTACCATCATGCTCATTAATAACATGGTTATCTCTTGTCTCATGGTTCATTCACAACAGATTGAAGAAGAGAATTTTAAGGAAAAGTCTAGAGAGGTAAAGAGGACTAAGACCGGTGATGGTAATTTCTCTCATGCAAAGTCCAATGGACATGGTCGTCTTAGATTTTGACAAAAGTTTTCAAGTCAAAGTTCCTCCAATGTTCCTTCTAAGTTCAACAAAGATAGGGTGTCTAACCCTAAGCCTCAAGGAGGAAATGGTATTGGATCTTCATTGCCTATGTCTACTTGTACTAGATGTAGAAAGAAACACGAGGGTAAGTGCCTAGCCAACACAGATGGTTATGACTAGAGGAAGAGAGGGAAAGCAAGCTCCTCTTAATAGTTCAGGTTCCAATGCTCCTATACAAAACTGATTCTATGCACTTCAGACTCATGGTGAACAAGAGGGTTCTCCCGATGTGGTTACCGGTATGTTGAAGGTTTTCCAACTTGATGTTTATGCTTTACTTGATCATGGTGCTACCTTGTCTTTTCTGACGCCATGTGTGGCTATGAGGTTTGATGTTCTTCCGGATGTGTTGTTAGATCCTTTTTCCGTCTCTACTCTTGTTGGTGATTCTATTGTGGCGAAGCGGGTCTATAGGAAGTGTCCCATTTCCTTGCCCAATAGAGTTACTCTTGTTGACTTGCTAGAGCTTGATATGCCAGATTTTGATGTTATACTTGGGATGGATTGGCTGCATTCTTGTTAGGCTTCTATTGATTGTAGAACTCATGTAGTCAAGTTTCAGTTCCCAAATGAGCCTGTCCTAGAGTGGAAGGAGGGAAATTCTATGCCTAAGGGTCAGTTTGCCTCTTGTCCTAAAGCTAGAAAGATGATTTCTAAAGGTTTCATTTACCATTTAGTTAGGGTGAGGGATGTAGATTCCAAAACCCTCACTCTCGAGTCGGTCCCCATTGTTAATGAGTTTTCGAAAGTGTTCTTAGATGACTTACCCAGTATTCCTCCCGAAAGAGAAATAGACTTCGGTATTGACCGTCTCCTAGATACACAACCTATTTCTATTCCGCCTTACCGTATGGCTCTGACAGAATTAAAGGAGTTAAAAGAACAATTGAATGATCTGTTGGATAAGGGTTTCATCCGACCAACTATCTCTCCATGGGGTGCTCCAGTTTTGTTTGTTAGAAAGAAAAATGGTTCCATTCTTATGTGTATTAACTATCGTCAGTTGATTAAGGTGACCATTAAGAATAAGTATCCTCTTTCAAGGATAGATGATTTATTTGAGCAACTTCAAGGAGCAAGTTACTTTTCCAAGATTGACCTTAGATCGGGAAACCACCAATTGAGGGTGAAGGAAGACGATATTCCGAAGATGGGTTTATGAACTCGGTATGGTCATTATGAGATTTTGGTAATGTCGTTTGGGTTGACTTATGCTCCGTGACGTTCATGGATTTGATGAATATAGTGTTTAGACAATACCTTGACATGTTTGTGATTGTGTTCATTGATGACATATTGATTTATTTGAGAAGTGAGAATGAGCATATTGATCATTTGAGGATCATGTTGCAAATTCTTAAGGACCGACAACTCTTTGCAAAGTTTAGCAAATGTGAATTTTGGCTAAGGTCGATAGCTTTCCTTGACCATATTGTTTCGAGTAAGGGTATTGAGGTAGATCCTAAGAAGACGGATGCGGTCAAGAGTTGGCTTAGACCTCTAACTCTTTCAGATATTAGAAGTTTCTTAGGTTTAGCTAGTTACTATAGAAGGTTTGTTGAGGGGTTCTCTTCAATTGCCTCTCCTTTGACGACTTTGACTCAAAAGAAGGCTAAGTTCATATGGTCTGAAAAGTGTGAGAAGAGTTTCTAGGAGTTGAAAAATAGACTTACTTCCGCTTCAGTGTTGACTTTACTGGTAGCGACATATGGTTTTGTGGTTTATTGTGATGCCTCAAGAATTGGGTTAGGATATGTGCTTATGAAAAATGGGAAAGTTATTGCCTATGCCTCAAGGCAACTTATGATTCATGATAAGAATTATCCTAACCATGACCTTGAAATAGCGGCGATCGTGTTTTCCTTAAAGATTTGGAGGCATTATTTGTATGGAGTTCATGTAGATGTTTTTACCGACCACAAGAGTTTTCAATATGTGTTTAATCAAAAAGATCTAAATCTTCACCAAAGAAGATGGCTTGAGTTATTGAAAGATTATGACATGAGTGTTCTCTATCACCCCGAAAAGTCGAATGTGGTGACATATGCTCTTAGTCGATTGTCTATGGAAAGTGTTGCGCATATTGAAGAAGAAAAGAAAGAGTTGGTTCGAGAAGTTCATAGATTGGCCCGATTGGGTGTTCGGTTAGTGGACTCTACCAAGGGTGGTGTTATGGTCCACAATGGTTCAGAATCATCTTTAGTGATGGATGTGAAAACCAAGCAAGGTCTTGATCCAATTTTTGTTGATTTAAAGGAAGCGGTGCTTAGGAAATACGTTGAGGATTCTCCCAAGGGGGAGAAGGTGTACTTAGATATCAAGGTCGTTTATGTGTTCCAAATGTTGATGACTTGAGGGAACATATCTTGTCAGAAGCCCATAGTTCGCAATATTCCATTCACCCGGGTGCCACCAAGATGTACCGTAATTTGTGTGAGGTCTATTAGTCGAATGGGATGAAGAAGGATATTGCGGAATTTGTGATTAAGTTTCCTAATTGTCAACAAGTGAAGGCTGAGCATCAGAAACCCGAGAGGTTTTTCCCAAAACATTAGCATTCCTACTTGGCCGGAAGTGGGAATATGTGAATATAGACTTCATTGTTGGGTTGCCTCGCACCTGGCGACAACATGATTCAATATGGGTGATAGTAGATTGGATGACAAAATCGGCTCATTTCCTTTCCGTCAAGGTTTCCTTTACGACGAAGGACTATGCCAAGTTATACTTGAGAGAAATGGTAAAGTTGCATGGAGTGCCTTTGTCCATTATTTTCGATCGTGGTACCCAATTCACTTCTCAGTTTTGGAAGTCTTTCCAAACGGGTTTTGGTACTCGTATTAAGCTTAGTAAGGCATTTCATCCCCAAACCGATGGCTAAGCGGAGCAAACTATCCAAACTTTGGCATATATGTTAAGGGCTTGCGTGATTGATTTTAAGAGTAATTGGGGTGACCATTTGCCATTGATTGAGTTTGTTTATAACAATAACTATCACTTGGGTATTGATATGGCTCCATTTGAGGCATTATATGGTAGGAGGTGTAGATCTCCTATAGGATGGTTTGAGGTGGGTGAAGTTTTCCTAATAGGTCCCAAGTTGGAACATGAGGTCATAGAGAAAGTTTGACTTGTTAGAGAAAGGTTGAAAATGGCTCAAAGTCGGCAAAAGTCGTATGTCGATGTAAGAAGAAGGGATCTTGAATTTGATGTTAATGATTGGGTTTACTTGAAACTTTCACCCATGAAGGGTGTAATGAGGTTTGGTAAGAAAGGTAAGCTTAGTCTCCGATATGTAGGACCACATCAGATTTTGAGACGTGTTAGTAAAGTTGCTTATGAGCTAGATTTGCCAAATGAGTTGGCATCGGTGCATCTAGTTTTCTATATCTATGTTCACGAACTGTGTTGGTGATCTAACATCCATAGTTCCGTTAGAAGGGTTGGGAGTTAAGGAGAATATTTCTTATGAGGAAGTTCCGGTTGAGATTTTGGACCGGCAAGTCAAGAGGTTGAGAAATAAGGAAGTAGCTTCCGTAAAAGTATTGTGAAAGAATCAATTAGTTGAGGGTGCTACTTGGGAGGCCGAGGCCGATATGATTTCCCGATACCCTCATTTCTTTTCTTGTACTCCTACTCTAGCTTGAGGTAATGAGTTCCTTATGGTTTGTTCTTTGTTTTGGAGTCATGTGTCTTATATGTTTCCATGATTTCCTTACTATGCATGATTTATGAAAATTTTAAGTTTTGAGAAAATGAGTCAATTTGATTGATTTCTACATGTTTATATGCATATGAGTATGAATTGCATGTAGACTACTTGATATGATGTTGTGAGCATGCCTTTAGCTTGGAGTTGTTATTTCCTCCTCGGATATATGATTTGAGTATGTTGTTAGGTTGGAGTTGATGTTTCCTCCATGGATGTTTGCTTGGAGTTAATGTTTCCTCCTCGGATTTGTGCATTGCATGCATGATGGGCTATTAGATTTAGTTCCACACCTGTAATGATGTTTTGATAACGTCCTAGCTTAGAGTCGATAGTTCCTCCTTGGTTATATGCATGGCATTGTAGGTTGGGTTGTTAGTTCCTCTCCTACACTTTTCGTACTAGCTTGAATCTCATTCCAGGACGAATGATCCCAAGAGGGATATATTGTAACACCTCGGATCCGAAAGAGGGTAAGTAGCACTTTTACTGAGCTGTAGGTGACAACCCACGAGGGCTACCCATGGCCTGTGGATGGGACTATGGACTGTAGGTGTGGTCCGTGGATGGGACTACCTGAGCTAGTCATGAGGGCCAGAACCATGGCCTGACCAACAGACTATTGGTCAGACCATGGTCTGTAGTTGGTGCCCGTGGTTCGGGGGCCAAACATTCACTTTCTGACCACCATCGACGGCCGTGCAGGAAGGACCATCGGTCAGTCCACGGTTCGTCGACTGATGGTCGTGGGTCGAGTTTTGGCAGTTAATGTCAGGGGTAGTTGGTTCTTTATCTAATTAATTAAATGCTATACTACGTTGTTTTACCCTTCACTAAGACCCCTTATATAAGCATTTTAACCCCCAAATTTCCCAATAGAAATCATTTTCTCAATTCACCAAAAAGAAGAACTCTTTCAAATACTTCTCCCTCTAGAACTTGAAGAAGAAGAAGGATTCAACCTAGGGTTTCAAGTCAAGTATCAATTATTCCATTGAAGATTAGCATTTGGCTTTGAGGTATGGTAGTTTTCATCCATAGATTCCTTCCATTAATGGAGTCCCCAAATTTCTTTATTTTCGAAGTTAGAATTCTCCAATTGAGTTAGGGTTTTCTTCAATTGTCATGGGTTCTTTTAATTATTGATTTAAATAATTGAATTATGATCTCTTATGCATGATTTGATGAAATACTATGATTTTATGATGACTCCCCTATGAACCCATGTTTTCCCCCATGTTTTCAAGTTATGGATCATATGATGTGGGATTTTGACTATGAAGGAAGAGTTTTATGAAATTAAGCATGCATTGATAGCTTTACATGAATTTATGATGAAATCCATATCTAACATATGTTTTTAAAATGTTGATGATTGAAAGTGGGTTCTGAGCCTTGAAAGGTAAATTATGGAATTATGCATGTTCTTATGAAATCTATGCAATTGTTTTAAGGATGCTTTGAGAGTAAAGTATCAATGATGATGATGTGGATGTGTTGTTGAAAGGACTTTTCTCATATACACATAAAAGCAATATGTGAAAGGATTTCTCACATAATAAATGATTCTAAGGTTGAAAGGTTTTCTCACCTAATTGAATATAAGATTAAGAGTTATCCTAATGAAACTTAGCTTGGAATGGTTATTGAAAGATATATTTTCATGGATGATGACTTATATTGGATTGGTAAGATGACGTGCCTTTCCATGGATAATAAGAACAAGAAGAAATGACTATTCCGTTGCATTTATGCTTAGCACCGAGAGGATATTGAGATGGAAGCTCTCCTGTTAGTAGAGGCCGGGTTTCTAGAAGCAATCTACTTATCCCTTACCTATGTGCCTCCATAGGATGATTTTCTAGATTGAAATTAGCTAGTAGATCCACCTAAGCTAGAAGTTATGGTCCTTACCTTAGGAAGTAGGACAACCCTTTTCGGTGTGGGAGACACCGGGGGATCATGTTATAACTCACATGGTTTCCATGTTAGTTAAGGCTAATTCCCCACATTAATAATGAACCGAGGTTACTTCAAGAAGTATCTCATACGTGTTCAAAGGCTTCAAAGATGTTTAGCCTGCATTGACCATGGTTTTATGAATTATGTTTTCTAACCCTTTTATATCATGTTTTAGCTTGCTTAATTGCATGTCTTGAAATGAAATGTCCCTTTTAGCACGATTTAAATGTTTTATGCATAGCTATCATACTTGGTACATTGTTTTGTACTAACACATACTTTTGCCTACATTTCCCCAAATGTAAGGTCCGACAGTTAGGTTTCTCAGTTTTGTGGCTAGTGGTTGATTTCCGAGCTTCGGTGAGTCCTCATGCTTCGAGGATAGATGTTCCCTGTTTCACTTTCTTTCATGTATTTCACTTTTGGACATGATGTATGGGCTAGGCCCAATTTCATTCTATTGTACTAGATGGCTATATTGAGACAAGTGTTTTAGTCTTCTGCTTTTCTTTTATAAAATCTGTTGGAATTGAACTATTGTTTTACTCTTGTTATTCTATTTCTTATGTTATGAAAGCTAAGTGGCTTGTTGAAATTTTAAAAAAAAATATTCTAAGTTATTTACTTTGAGACTTTTTGAGAAACCTTTACTTTGAGTTCATATATTGTTGAGTAAGTCTTCCGCTGAGTATTAAGCCAGGCCAAGGGTTCTCTTAGAAACCAACAATGGTTCTAGAGTGCCAGTTACACCCAGAGTGTAGGATCGGGGCATGACAGCTATAGAGGAAATAATCCCTCTACGATGGCTTTTGCTATAACGAGAATCATCCCACTGCAACGGTGTCTACAATTGCGAAGCAAGGTCAGTATATCAACCTTCAGAGTCTCAAGAACTCCAAGAGGTGATTGAATGGCGTCTCTTGACCCAAAAACCTTGATTTATCAAATTTACTCTAGATCATTGTTCCTAAATTTTCCTCGTACTGAAATATACAAAAATCATAGTATTGTAACTCCTAAATCGTGCCAGAATCTATGTTCTAAACAAGAATAATCCTTCCACTTCCCACACCAACTTTGTCACACCTTGAGGCTACCCCCACGACGTAAAAAGGGACCTAGGATCACGAGTGACGCCAAGCTAACCCTGAGCTGGTATATCATAAGCATACTTAAACAATTGAAATGAGCAATACTGTGCGGAATCTTAAAATCAAAATATAAACTGAAATGGGGAATACCCAACACTGTCTGAATAGATAAACTATCAGTTTAATGACAACTGAAAGATCAAACTCCAAGCTAAAACTGAATCTAACTATGTCTGAATAGAAGCCTCTAACTAACTAGAGATGCTGGGATATGTTGATTTAACGTTTCAAGCACACCTCATCCAATTCTAGGTGTCAACGATCGTAAATCAGTATAAAACCCAACAAATGAGTTGGGGTTGAATCCCACAGGGAGAGGTATGTGTTTCAAATTCAATTAGGAAGTGCAAACGTGGTCTAATCAGTCACATGAATAGAAATTATCGAAAAAGACATTAATAAATTAAAGGGGTGACACGAGTGTCAGATGAGGGGTTTTGAGTTTGCAATTATCAACTACACAACATTCACAAAAACTTTGAAATAATAATAGGGAGAGGGATTCTCAGGATGTGATCGATTATAGGCAAATTATGATATATGGGTAATTGAAACTACTAGTAAACAACTAAAAATCAGTGAGTAGGTTAGACTATAAGGGAGATAACTTTCTCTCAAACAACTACCCCAAATCAAGTGATTTCATTCAAACATCAACAAGCATGACAATGAAGAACAACACACACCTTAATTCATCCACTCTTTCAAGCTAGATGGGTAGGATTGGGTTTAGGATTTACTCTCTCGAGCTAAATCCAGCTCAACCCAATGACGACAAATCATTAATCAATAATCTTAGTTATAGAAACTCTCTCTCGAGCAAGCCAAGAAAACAAAATTAGAACTGCATTTGCAACTACAATTCATAAATTAAACCACAATTAATGTTTAAAATCACTTCAAAATAGCATTTAAACTAGTAATTAACAATACCCATAAACTAATTCAATCCATAATCTCATGATCACACCCCAAGAATTGGGGTTTTAGCCAAACATCATAAAAAGGTAAAAACAATTACTGAATCGATTATCCATCAACTGGGTAAGAGTGATTTAGTTTTTACAATGCTTCGATTTGTAGAATATTTGAAACCCACTTCCAAAATCTCCAAATTAAATCTCTAAAATTCTTCAAAACTATAAAAAAAACTAGAGAGAAAAGTGTTATGAGCTAAATTCGTATTGTTCAACACTCAAAACTTCCTCAACATACTAAAATAAACGTTCAAAATCTAATTTATAGTCGCCAAAAATAAGCCACAAAGGGCCGTTTGGCGAATTAAGTCGGGCTCGCCGAATCACTCGGTGAGCCGCCCTTTGACCTCTTCCATCGCCTTTTCACCTTGGCATTCAGTATCCTCGAGTACTGTAACTTTGGGTGATCCATCTTTAATTCGCAGAATTGCTCGGCGATTTGCTGACTTCTCCTTTTTGTCGCCAACTTGGTTTCTTCCCTCAAGGCTGGCACACTCGAAATTTGGGCGGTCAAGTTAGCCACTCGGCGATTCGCCAAGTTCTCTTGGCTATCACCAGGCTTGCCTTTCTTTATTTCTTCATCTTGTTTTGTTCCTTTTTGCCTGTTAGTGTCCTTGCTTTTGTTCTTCAATCTATATACCTGAAAATCAAGGATTTAACATCAGTTTATGGCACAAATTAAACATTTGAGGACACTAAATCTATATAAACAAAGCTCCAAATGAGTCCAAATCTCGGACTCATCACATGCCCCCAACTAACTCTAGTAAAACTGAAAGATTGAAAGTAAAAGAAAATATGTCTATCATCCTCGAAGAATGAGGACTCACCACTGATACTGCTGAACTAGAGATTGGTAACCGATCTATGCTTGATTTGAAAGTTGAGGACCTGAACCTACATCACGAGAAGATGTAGCGCAGAGTATACGTCAATACTTGAAAGGTACTAAATATGCAGGATAGGATAAAGTTGAACAACATATACATAACTGAAATAAAGTATACTGAGCAATGATATAATCTAAACATGATGAAGATACTGAACTATACTGAATATGAACTAAACTTAATGCAATGACCAAGTACATAACATACTGAAACTGAATACTTAACTGTAACTGATAACCTGGTCAATGTACTAGAATCTGACTGTGGGAGCTACTAATAACCGACATAAAACCACATGTGCTAAATGTGGAGTCTGATGTATACACCCCATCGAGAGGACCCAATATACCTTGCCAAGGGTCTAAAGGCATGACTAGTATGATCACTAAGTATAATGCCCACATAGGGGACTTACCTACGGGGCATGTAGTTCTGGGACTATGTGGGTGAATGACCCTAATCCAACTCGATCTAAGCCTACTCCCAACTGGAATATGTATATGATACATTATTACAGAAATACTGAATAACTCAAAATACTGACATGTAGATACTCATACTTGAAAACTCTTTCTAAAAAACAATTCAAAATCATATTATAATATGATCTTTGATGATTCGGGATGTCATACTCCATAAACATTGACGGTATATCTAGATACCATACTGCTCATACATGGATGGCATACTCGATTGTCATACTAATCATGTTTTAGAAAACTCTTTTCTCAAAACTCATCTTTATTTCCTAAAAACTCAGTTTAAGAACTCAAGTGTTGTCTTTAAAAAGCCTCTTAAGATTTATAACTTAAAATAGGGTTCATGCTGAAATATACTGAAGATGTGACATTTGAAACTGGAGCATGTATGTCTGTTTAACTGACCTAGCAAGTGTAATTCATGAACTAAATGAATCAACACATCTAGGGTTCTGAATTTCATGCAAGAAACTAAGCAATAATGTTACGAAAACATGATAATCTAATTTGGATTATTCTAATAGCTAAACCACAACAATTATTTGAGTTCTAGAAACCCTAGGTCAAAGCATTATTTAGGGAATCAAGATTCTGACTGAATTCTAGGGACCTAATGGGTGAAAGGAACCCACTAGTGAAATCCCACATACCTGGTGACGAATTTCACGAAGAAATCTTTCAATTTTGGGGATGGACTTGGAGGAAACCTTGCTACGTTCTTGGAGAGGGTTAGTCGACTCTTTCTCATCTTTTTCTTTCAACTTGGATGAATTTTGGAGAATGAGTTGACTTGGGTAAAGTCTAATTAAGTTACTAGGATAAAATTGACCAAAATGGCGTAGTTTAGGTGCCCAACGCATAGGGAAAAAACCAAACGACCCCTGACTTAAAAGTTGTCGGGGACAACCGACGGACCTGACTGATGGACCGTCAACTGACCTACTGTCCGTCCTGGTTAGCTGTCGTTTGATATGTGGGAGCTGGAAACTGGGGGTCTAAACCACTGCCTGGACCACGGACCGGGGTCCCACCTACGGTCCGTAGGTCCTGGCGTGGTTCTGGACTTAGCAAAAATTTTAGGGCTTTTCGGGGAGGGGCTGCAGGTGGCCAACCACGGCCCCCTCCTACGATCTGTAGGTCACTCTACAGTTCGTGGGTGCCTCCCGTTGGTAGCACCTGCAGCTTATGATTTTCTGCAATCTGATCTTTCTAGCATACGGGGTGTTACAAACTAGGACTAGTTTTTGGTCCTATTCACTGTAGTCCTAACGCTGTAAGGAAAATAGAGAGCACGATAGTTACCTGAGATTCGACGTTCAAGACAGAGTTATAGAAGAGAGTATAGGGAGTTTGGGAGAGTGAGAGTGATAAATGGGGGAGAACCCAATCCTCTCCCTTTAAAGCATTTTTCAGGTTTAAGGTACAAAGAGAAAGAGGAGAAACTGTGCACGGATGGAAACACAAAAATGCTAGGGGAATAATGAGACACATATAGTGTTGGGACTCGAATCAGGGACCACATGTCCACACATTGAGCCCTGTACCACAACTTTCTCCAAATTCCAGAGAGGTTAAAAATAGGGACGAAAGCATGATAGGGTCAGCAGTGTGCATCCCTAAGCCTTGGGCCACATTATGTGTCCAACACCATTCGAGTAAAATTTGGTCTACATTTCTAGGTCAACCCGATCTGAAACACTTGTTTTAAAATCCTCAACAATTTTTTTGTTTATTTTTCATCCCCAACACCTCTCCTCCTCTAGTTTCTTTCAAACGAACGATGAAGCACAACCTATTTCGTTTTTTTTCTTCTTCTATTGCTTAATCTATCTTCAAGGTAAGTTTTCTATATATTTATGCATAGTTACTTTGTTATTTTATGGATAGTTTGCTTAAACCCTTGATACACCCAAATTACACCCTCCAAAAGAAATATAAAGCGGTCGTTGTCCAAATAAAGAACTGAACGAAGGTTAGGGTCGATTCCATGAGAAATACGATTCAGACTTAATTCAATTGATATTACACTCTACCAAATGACCCTAAATTATTCTAATTATTCCAAGCCTAACTAATACATGAATTGCTTATGCAAGCATTATTAATACATTCTATCTTGGACAAATCTTTAATTTCAACTTTCTACCTATCATTAAAGTCCATAAGATTAAACAATATTTTCATATATTTAACATATTTTTAATTTAAGAACACAAGATTCAAAAATTGTCTTTATATTTTACACATCTCAAATCAAAATAGAATAAATAAATTAAAATAGAATCAATACAATTTTAAAAGAAAGAAACTATGGAAAAGTAAGCGTGTGGAAATGTGGATTTAACATATTAAAAGTAATGGAAGACTAGGTCCTTTATTTACCCTAACAAGACGCCATTTACTTCCTAGAGGAAATAGGTCCATAGGAGGAGGAAATATTTGAATTCAATATTTTTATCATGAAATGAAATGTAAATTTATGTGAAATTAATTTTTAAAAATGTAATAAAACATTATGAACTCATAATATTAATTCAGCGATACAATTTTTAAAATTAAATTATGAATCTGTCCCTACTAATTACCCTATGTTTAATTAATTTCATTCCCCACTAGAGATTTCAACTCAAGATCCATAATTAAAGAGCATATTTTTCTTCCTTCAGCAAATAGTTTTTAATATTTTTATACATATGACAACAAAAAAGAACTTTTACGGTGACATGTCACTTAAATATAAGTAAATTAAATTAATATTTCAAAAATTAGCTGACACCAATACAACATTTTAAATTATATATACCGGTAATATACAAAAACTATCATGACTCAAAGGAGGATGTAGCCTTAACGAAACCCATTATTTGTGACACGATAATAGGTGAAAAAGAATAATATTTTAGATCCATAATTTTAGAAGTATATTAAGAGTATGTTTGGATTGGCCTAAAAGCTGATCAAATTTACTTTTAATTCTTTTTTAGCTTTTGTGAGTGACTGAGTGTTTGACAAATTTAAAAATAACTTAAAATTAGTAAAAAGTAGGACTCTCCTTACTTTTTTATTTTATTTTTTGACTGACTTTATGAAGTTATTTATTAAAAAACCTACTTTTTAAAGACAATCCAAACGGGCTCTAAGTTTGATACTAAAAATTTAAGAAAATTGAATTTATCAAAATACAATTTGGAGTCCACTTCTGCTATCAATATATGTAATTTTATTATTTAAAAAGAGATGAGAATAGGGAATGGAGAAATGGAGTAAAGGATTATAAGGCGAGAAATCAAATCATCAATAACTAAATAAAGAATATATTCAACTCATTAAACTACCAACATATTCCAGAAGATATTTAAGGTCAATTCGAGATAGAAGGTAGGACTTTGAAAGATCACCAGTGGATTAAAAAAGTTATGGCTACAATTTTAGGGCTGGTCCATCCAGCACCAGGCCAAATTGTTAGGCTGCTTTTTACAAATTGTTAAGACTTTTTATGTATTTGATGAAATCTACTTGTATTCGGTGTCTAGATTGAACTGTATTAATTTATAATAATAATGATAATGGTAATAATAATAATATATCTAGTTTAATTTTATAAGTAAAATTTAGGGAATGTAGTGTGTATGCAAATCTTATTTTATCTTGGGAGGTAGGGATGCAATTTCCGTTAGACCCTTGGCTCAAGGACAATATATGAAAGCAGTCCGGAAGAAATAATAGAAGTGAACAAGTGAAGAAGCCCCGACTCATAAAGGGGAAAAAACTTTGACCTTCACCTCTGTAGGATTTAACTCAACTTCACTAAACTCTGCCTCAACAAAAGATTTCAAACTTATGTAGCCTAAGGAATTGTAAACTCTAATTCCTAAACTTCAACAATCAACCAGATCGCCAAACCAACTTCAAGTTATGAATTTGGATTAAAACTCTTGCAATCCTATGAACTAACTCTAATTACTAAACTTCAATATAAGCCTCCCAAGGTTTATAATTCCAACTCTTCATGAAATTATTAAATATACAACTTGATACAAAGCAATACAAGCAAACTTGACTTAAGAACTATCAAGCATAAGCCTATTGATTAGGTTCTTCAATCTTATTTCTTGTGTTGGTTGCACTTGGATCTTCGGTCAGAACCCTCTCAAATATGAACTTCCTTTTTATTTGATTGTGTTATGCTTGTAACTCTCTATGTAAGTGCGCAAGGTTCTTTGTAAAATCTACCAGTATTTATAGACACGAGAGTTCTCCTTCTTCAAGAAGATGCCCTTCTTTCTAAGGATTCATTTTCCTTTTCAGATTATGTTTGTTAATCTCCCTTGAGATTTCCTTCCATGTAGAAATCCTTTTTAAAAAAAATTATATGCAACTCGACTTTTGTTATAAACGTGCTCCATCCATTGTTTTAATTTTTTTTGCTTTGCGTGGTTGACCTTCTCTTTATTCTAGTCGAACTCGGTCTGATAGGAACATGTCGTTGCAAGATGTTCCTTTCATCAGTCTAATATTTGTAAATAATCAAAATCTTCCTCGATCTGACAATAGTAACATAAATCGAAGAAAAACAAACCATAAAAGCAATACTACAACTACTAATATGGAAGGATAAGTGAGACATTGCTCTAGTACCTACTAGCCTTCCACTCTATTCTTGTTCTCCATAGTCTCCTATCTAATGTCATGTCCTTCGTATGCTGAAATTGCATCATTTCATATTTATTCACCTTATCTCAATACTTCTTCGACTTACCTATACTTCACCTGAAATCATCCATAGCTACCTTATCACATCTCCATAGTGGGGCATCCCTGCATCTCCTCTTCATATGTACAAACCAATTTCAGTATCCTATCTAATATCATGTCCTTGGTATTTTGAAATCGCATCATGTCTTGTTTATTCACCTTTTTCCCAATACTTCTTCGACTTACCTATACTTCACCTGAAATCATCCAGAGCTACCTTATCGCATCTCCATAGTGAGGCATCCCTGCATCTCCTCTTCACATACACAAACCAATTATAGTCTCACTTCCTATATCTTCTCCTCCAAGATGGTCATTCCCACCTTTATGTTTACTATCTTGATTTGTAATCCTATATTGTCTATTAATCCAACACATCCATCTCAACATTCTCATTTCACAACTTTCACCTCCTTAACTTAAAAGTTTTTGACTTACCAACACTCTATCTTATACAACATAGTTGGTCTAACCACCACTCTAAATAATTGCGTTTATGTTTTGGTGCCACGTTCTTGTCACTCAAGACTTTGAAAGCAAGCATCCATTTCATGCACCCTCGCCAAATATGATATGTGAAATCATTGTTAATCTCCCCATTACTTTGAATAATAGACTAAAAATATTTGAAACTTTCTATCTTTTTGATGGACTATGTCTCAAGCCTTAATTTCATGCCATCCTCAAGCGTTTCATCTTTGAACTTGCACTCCAAGTATATATCCTTCTCTTGCTCAATCTAAACCCCTAGACTTCATAGTCTATGTCACGACCCAACCCACTGGGCCGTTCCCCGCACCGACTCTAACACCTAAGTAGGAGAACCCTCATATCCCAATAGTTAAAACATGCGGAAAATTTAAGAGAAACCGAGATAAATAGAATAATAGGATTTATAAAACAATATTTTTAGACACACTTTTAGTCCTAACTGGAAATAAAATATAACAACTCCCAATGGTCTAGTCTAAACAGATACAAGAGCTACTAAGAGTACAACTATACACATAAATAAAAGACATAACTCCCACCATGTGGAAGGAGGAATAGAGGCTGCTGGAGACCGTCTTCGCCTTCACCAAAGGAAATGCCACCAATCCTGCATCCATACTATGTCAAAAGACATAGCAAGAGTAGTAGTAGTACAAACATGCATATTGGTAGGCATCATCGGTCAACCCGACTCCCACCACATAACATAAGGAAACAACTAGTGAGATCATGAAATAAACCACTCGCTTCTCCACCGCTACCCTCTATAGAAACACCTCCAATATACACTAGTATTTTTCCTATTGTCACCCTTCGAGATCAACCTACGTACCAGCTACTTGATCATAGCCTAACCATTCTACCACATAGAGAAATCCCCCAAATACAACCACCAACATTTCCACTAACCGTTCACGTCATACCCCTACTTCTCGTCACATTACCCAGTCATAGTCACATAATACATTACATCACGCTCTCTTAAAACTAAACCCAATCTCTTTTCCCCAAGGTGAAATCCACCTAAGCATATTTCATCACACTCGCTACCTCTACTCTTTGCCATTACAACACACGAACAACCCTTACTATCTATTACCCGCCTCTTGAACATTTTACCCTTCCACTATACCAAAAAGGTTCGCTCATTACAACAAACAACCAAATATAAACCATCATACAAGTGCCCACTAAGTAAAACATAAGCAAGTCAATACAACATAAACTCACACGCACATATCAACATATACGATATCATCAATATTTACGAACAATCGAACAACTTCACATTTTATATCACATCATTGGTCTTCTGATGGAACCCAAACCCAAACAGTTAATTATGTCGGAATGTGGCAACCGATCCAAGTTAGTTATGCCACAACGTGGCAACCGATCCAATAGTTATGTCGAAACGTGGCAACCTATCCAATAGTTATGCCGGAACGTGGCAACCGATCCAAGTTAGTTATGCCAGGACGTGGCAACCGATTCATTCAACACATCATAATCACAAGTATATCTTCAAAATCATACATTTAAGTCATGATTTCATGGCAATCATAGTTTACCCATCTCAATTACAACAAGTGTGATCAACAATGCAATATTCATATACAAACATAAAATTGACCATACTTAGCCCTAATTCACCATGTAAGTACTACCTTCTAGGGTTTAGTCACAATTCACCATAAATCCTCAATTCAATCACTCCAATTTATGATCTAACATGCACTCACAAATCTAGTTCCATTCATGATTTCTTAGTCTTATTCTTGAACCAATTGTATCCATGATAACAATTCTAGAGTCCCTAACAATTCATGAATTCCTCTTTTCAAGGAATACACTCACGTACTTTGATTTCTAGGGATTACTCATGGAATTTACTTGGTGCACGAAGGTCTACACACAACCCTACCATTGAATTCCATATATTACGTAGTAAGCACAGATTTATAACTACTCAATCCATAAACCCTACCCTACTTGGGCGCCAAGCAGATGCACAGAGTTTTGACTTCGTTTCTGTTTTTCTGGGCTTCGCGACGGTGAATTTGGCCAAGAAGCCGCAAGATATTGTCATTCTTAAGTTAGAATTCTTCTTCTCTTTCTTTCCCAAGCTTACAACAGCTTTTCTGAGGTTTTCTAAGGTGTTTTACGACTTCTTTAGGTATTTTAGGAAGGTGGAGAAAAGAGGATTTTTGGTAATTTACGTTCTGCCTCACCTATCCCGCTCTGGCGCCAACTTACCCTGCCTGCTGCCCTAGCGGCATATGGCTCGCTGTGGCGGGACAATTGCCTTGTTTTTTCCCAAACTTTTGTCCCTCCTAATTAACGACGGTTCGGGTCGTTACAATAGATACCAGTTTACCCCTCGTTCGTCCCTGAACGACTAGTGCATGAACATCATACGCCTTACTTCGATTAATTACTAAATTAAAGGATTGGTCCACTACGGGATCATGATGAATGTCAACTTTTTACTTCATTCACATGAAAGAATACTATATACCCAGCGGACTAGGAGAACAAATGAAACCCACACGAAGAAGCGAATGCATTAAATTTACAGAGCCTGTCCCGCCAGGGCGACAACCCTCTTGCTAAGCGGGGTCGCTGTGGCGAGAGATCTCCCACTGAGGCGGGAGATCGGAAATAGTAAAGGGGGAATGAGGAACAAATTCCCTCATTTCTCCCTTTCTGCCTTACTCAACTCTCCCAAAACCTCTCTATTGTTTCACTTCCGAACGTGGAAATCAAGATTTTACCTTCATTCTTTACTTCATTACTTGATTAATGATAATTGCATGACGATTAACTTATCAAAAATAGACGGTTTTTAGGATAGTTTTCGAAATTGAACTAGGTTGCTAGATTTGTTAGATAACGTAGCATGGTTACTTCCCTTACGTTCCCAACGTTTCCACAACATCCTGGGCGTAAGGATTTCATAAAAATACGGATAAAACTATACCGAAATGGGTGGGGGAAGTTGAAGGGTCTTTTGTTGTAAAACTCCGATTTAGGCCTCTTTTAGGATTTAATTTGCCAAAATAATTGCTTATTTATGTTCTAGGATAGTTAAATAACTCTGATATGCTAAAATTCTATCGAAAATAGGGGTTTTGCGATGAAAAAGCACCATTGACGTGCCTGGTGTTCGTCCCAGTGCGGCCTTCATCCCGCTATAGAGGCCTTCATAATCCCACCAAGGCGGGATTATGGCCGTTGTGGCGGGTTACTCCAGGTAGTGGCCTCACCTCTTAACACTAAAATTTCTTCTTTTTTTTTTTCAATTTTTTAGCCTTACATTGACTATCCTATCACATTCTAACTTATATTCAACTTACTGCACGCTTTCAAAATGGCAGGACAAAACGACAAACACTTACCTTACATTCGATTTCCCGATGCCGCAAGTCGGGAAAGGCATCATGACCACCGGAATACAAGGTTCTATTGCGAGAGGGGTTTCTTAGTGCACAAGTTAGAGGAGAAGGAGCCTGCCTTCTATGCTCGTCTCGTAGAGTTCGGGTGGGTCCCGTTGACTGAGGCTCCCCCAGATGCACGCTCCACTTGGGTGAGGGAGTTCTACGCCATCCTGCCCACTGTGCGATGGGACGACTCTCACTCCGTCATCTACATCAGGGGAGTTGACATTCCTCTGAACGCCACTGCTATCAATGAGCCCCTAGAGGTACCGGAGGTGCCGAACCATGAATATGAGGCCCGGCTAAGGGAGATGGATCTAGAGGGGCTGAGAGAAACTCTTGTTGAGCCTACGCGTCGGGATCGGGTTTACTAGGCTACTGCTGAGGGTATTACTAGTACGGATTGGTCACCCGATGCTAAGAGGTGGCTACATTTGGTGACTAGGAGGATCTGCCCGTCGGGCAACCGCACCGACGTGACTTTCCCCGGGCCTTGGTGATGGCGTGCGCCATATATGGCATCCAGCTAAATGTGAGGGCACAAATTATTTTGGAATGGAAGATGTTCTATCGGGGTACCAACAAGGCATTCTTTCTCCTCGGTCTTATTATTGCCTTATGCAAGAGGGTGGGAGTGCCAGTGTTTGATGCTGACGAGGTACTTCATATGGATCCCCCCTTCACCCTCTTTTGGTTAGGTCAGGTTCTACTTCTAGGAGCAAAAAGAGAAAGGCAGACAGGGATAGCAGCAGTAAGTTGGTCGTGGATTTGGATGACGGGGATCCACTCTCAGGTGCACGGGTCGAAGAGGATCTGGAGGCTGTCCGAAAAAGGATGGGAAGCGCCTATGCCGACTTCACTCCGGTTCCACCCAGCACTACCCTATAGATCGAGATGCTCCGTCGCCAGCTGCACCGGGAGAGGAAGAAGTGTCTGGAGAGGGACCGCTTGATGGCCCGGATGTGAAAGACTATTAAGGCCATATTTTGTTGTGTTTGCCCCAGAAAAGGAGATCCGCCGACTCGATCCAGAGGACTACAAGGAGTTCTCTATGCTGAATGAGGCATGGGTTGGTGAGAAGCCCTCGAAGGACCTCGCCTTTGACAGCAACACTTCCATTCTCAGGGTTCTTTATTTGAATTATTATTTTGCCCTATTTGCTTGTAAATTTTAGACAAGTATCTTTATTTTTTCGACACTCTTATGTTTTGTAAGCACATGGATGCTTGGTTTCCTGCTTTTTCGTAGTAAATGGTGAATTTCTAAGTATTAAATCTATTCTTTGATTTTTCGAACACTGAAAGGATTGTAGGGATTTGTTTGGATCCCATTTGGGTTGACACTTCGAAGTTAGGGAAAACAGGGGAGGCTGGGTTGAGGTTCTACCTCGCCCTGTCCCGCTTAGGTGGGGAAAATCCCGCTCTGGCGGTGTCGCTATGGCAGAACTAATCCCGCCCAGCGGCTCAGACGGGACCAGAACCCAGGCTAATAATTTCTGGGTTCTTTTCATTTTTTTATCTAAATTTCCCCAAAGTTTCCAATTTAACCAATCAATCTAAAATAAATCTCCAAGCTAGGAAAAGTCATTAACTAATCCGAATCAATCTAAACGACACGACATCCCACTAGTTCTCGTTAATTCCACGTTAAACCCACACATCCCCAGGATACACCCAGACATTCACTTGATTATTTACAACTTGCATAACTTCAATCAATTACCCAACACAGTGCACATATTCAAGGTTCAAGCACAACTTATAGTACACATAATTACCTCATCATATTCAAGCAATTACAACTTCATATCTGCGGTTAATTCAAACAACAAGAATCACACAATCCTAGTTATTTCAGGCAACAAGAAGCACACATTCGCAGTTTCCAAAATATAATGCACATGTGATTTCAATTTATTAGTTAATTCGTTCCTTAGATGACCATTACTGGTCATCCATGCTCCTTATAGACCCTAAGGCTAGATACCATTTGGAACATTCCCAATTCCAATTACCTTGCTTGTGCTCCTTCAGTCGTGACCATGACTTTCGGTTCAGTTTGTTGAGATACTAATCGGAATCGGGAGATACCAATTCGACTCAACTCATACCACAAGCGATACTTCGCACGAAAGGAGAGAATGAGTGGAACACTTTCCTAGAATGTTTCCTAGCTTCCTAAAGATTAGATGTGGACGTCAACACACCAATCCACATGAGTCTAGTCCATATTTTGCTCTTGTACGGGGAGACTGATAACCTAGGCTCTGATACCAATTTGTCATGACCCAACCCACCGGGCCGTGCGGGAACCCACTCTAACACCTAAGTAGGAGAACCCTCATATCCCAATAGTTAAAACATGCAGAAAATTTAAGAGAAACCGAGATAAATAGAATAATAGGATTTTTAAAACAATATTTTTAGACACACTTTTAGTCCAAACAGGAAAAAAGAAATTTAACAACTCCCAAGGGTCTAGTCAAAACAGGTACAAGATCTACTAAGAGTACAACTGTACACATAAATAAAAGACACAACTCCCACCATGCGGAAGAAAGAATAGAAGCTGGTGGAGACTTTCTTCGCCTTTACCAAAGGAAACGTCACCAATCCTGTATCCAGACTATGTCAAAAGACATAGCAAGAGTAGTATTAGTACAAACATGCATACTGGTAGGCATCATCGGTCAACCCGATGCCCACCACATAACATAAGGAAACAACTAGTAAGATCATGAAATAAACAACTTGCTTCTCCACCGCTTCCCTTTCTTGAAACACCTCCAATATACACTAGTATTATGCCTACTGTCATCCTTCTCAATCAACCTACCTACAAGCTACTTAATCAGACCCTAACCATTCTACCACATAGAGAAATCCCCCAAATACAACCACCAACATTTCCACTAAATGTTCACGTCATACCCCTACTTCCCGTCACATTTCCCAGCCATAGTCACATAATACATTACATCACACTCTCTTAACACTAAACTCAAATCTCTTTTCCCCAAGGTGAAATCCACCGAAGCATATTTCATCACACTCGCTACCTCTACTCTTTGCCATTACAACACACCAACAACCCTTACTATCTATTACCCGCCTCTTGAACATTTTACCCTTCCACTATACCCAAAAGGTTCGCTCATTACAACGAACAACCAAATATAAACCATCATACAAGTGCCCACTAAGTACAACATAATCAAATTAATACAACATAAACTCACACGCGCATATCAACAGATACGATATAATCAATATTTACGAATAATCGAACAACTTCACATTTTATATCACATCATTGGTCCTCTCATGGATCCCAAACTTAAACAGTTAATTATGCCGGAATGTGGCAACCGATCCAAGTTAGTTATGCCTGAACGTGGCAACCGATTCAATAGTTATGCCGGAACGTGGCAACCGATCCAGTAGTTATGCCGAAACGTTGCAACCGATCCAAGTTAGTTATGCCGGAATGTGGCAACCGATCCATTCAACACATCACTATCACAATCATAAGAACATCTTCAAGATCATACATTTAAGTCATGATTTCATGGCAATCATAGTTTACCCATCTCAATTACAACAAGTGTGATCAACAATGCAACATTCATATATAAACTTCAAACTGACCATACTTTGCCCTCGTTCATCATCTAAGTACTCCCTTCTAGGGTTTAGTCACAATTCATCATAAATCATCAATTCAATCACAACAATTTATGATCTAGCATGCATTCACAAATCTAGTTCCATTCATTATTTCTTAGACATATTCTTGAACCAATTGTATCCATGATAATAATTCTAGAGTCCCTAACAATTCATCAATTCCTCTTTTCAAGGCATACACTCACGTACTTTGATTTCTAGGGATTACTCATGGAATTTACTTGGTGAACGAAGGTCTACACATAATCCTACCATTGAATTCCATATATTACGTTGTAAGCACAAATTTATAACTACTCAATTCATAAAACCTAGCCTACCTGGGCGCCAAGTAGATGCATGGAGTTTTGACTTCGTTTCCGGTTTTCTGGGCTTTGCGACGGTGAATTTGGCCAAGAATCCGCAAGATATTTCCATCCTCATGTTAGAATTCTTCTTCTCCTTCCTTCCCAAGCTTACAACAGCTTTTCTGAGGTTTCTAGGGTGCTTTATGACTTATTTAGGTAATTTAGGAAGGCCGAGAAAATAAGATTTCTCGTAATTAATGTTCTACCTTGCCTATGCCGCTCTAGTGTCAACTTACCCCACTCTGGTGCTGCCGCCCTAGTGGCATATGGCCCGCTGTGGCGGGACAATGTCCCAGATTTTTCCCAGACTTTTGTCCCTCCTAATTAACGACAGTTCGGATCGTTACAGTCTGTCTCCATCCTCTCGCTTAGCATTAATGTTGTCTAAAGTTTCATTAATAAGAACTATGTCATCCACATATAAATAATATATATCATGACACCTCACCTATTTTCCATATTAATTCATCCATTACAAAAAGCAAATAGAAGCGGACTAAGATTTGATCCATGATGCAACCCCATCACAATTAAAAAGTTATTTGAGTCTCCTCTCACTATCCTTGCTTGGGTTTTGGATTCATCATATATGTCCTTAAGTTCTCTAGTGTACTAAACTTATTTACCTCTAGTTTCTAGTCATTTCCATTGATTTTCTAGGCCAATGAACACCATATGTAAGTCTGCCTTTTTCTCCTTATACTTCTCCACCAATTTTATTACAATATGAATAAATTTTGTAGTTGAATTCCCCGATATAAATCCACAATGGTCTAAAAGATAGGAATGTTTCTCCTCACCCTTTTCCCTACACATGTTCCCAGACTTTCATAGTGCGGCTTAGAATTTGACAACCTTATAGTTGTTACAATTTTTTAATGTTATCCTTGTTTTTTGTACAACATAATCACTGTGTTCCATCTTTATTGTTAGGGCATTTTAGTCGACTTAAATTTGCATTAAACAACTCAACCAGTTATATCAAATCTACTTTGCATGTGATGTTATGAAATCCCACCGGAATCTTGTCTATTATTCTTGCTCTTTCCCCGTGCATCCTACGAATAACACCCTTAACAAGTTAACCTCATCCATATTTATACACCTACAATACCTAAAACTGTGACGCCTCTCTAAATGCTCCAAATCTCCAGCATACTATTTTTTCCACTTTTCGTTTAATAATTTATGAAAGTATGATTGTCATCTCCATTTACTGAGTGTCTCCTTCACCAATATTTTGTCGTCCTTTTTCTTGATGCACTAAAGTTGGTCTAGGTCTTGTACCCTCCTTTCTTGTGCATTGGCTAGTTTGTACAATTTCTTGTCCCTACATTGTCCTTTAAATCACATACAAGCTTTCAAAATCAATCATGTTTGCCGCCATAACTACTACTTTTGCCTCCTTCTTCATCATCTTATATATGTTCCTATTCATTTACTTCTCCTTGTCGTCCTTACTGTCCATCAATTGCATTCACCATCTTCTTCGCATCTACTTTCCCTTGTATTTCTCCATTCTACCACTAATTCCTTAATACCCACCAAAGTTACTCTCAAGACCCCAACACCAATCTAGTTGTTTCCCTAATGCAACTAGCAATTCTATTTCATATATTGTTCGCATCCCATGCACTACTTTCCTAAGCTCCCATCATCGTCTCCACCTCATGGGCATTGACCATAGTCATGTTATCCCAATTGATCTTTGATTAGTCATACACTACTCTCTTCCTTGTCTTCTCCTTGATCTCTAAATCCACCACCAAGAGCTTATGTTGGATTGTAATTAAGATTCTCATTCAAGATAACCTTGCAGTCTTTAAAGAGATCTTTATCATTCTTCCTAAAGAGAAAGTAATATCTTTGAGTCCTAACAACCGTGCTATAGAAGGTTACCAAGTTTTCCTCCTCCTACGGAAAACTTTTATTTGTTACCACTAATTCAAAAACTTTAGCGAAAATAATTGGATTGATGAAAATATCAAATGTAGATACCCGCATTGTCAAATCACCTATAAAGATAATTATACACAACCATTTTTCATAAAGTGGAATTCATAACTTGAAAAATAGATTTAGTTGTTACGCCATATTAATTTACACCTAAACATACACTCCCTTCATTTCAAAATTCAAAATTAGTACATTGTTGGGTCTTTTTTCATAGTTCAAAATAAGTAAATTGTTCAAAGATCAAGAGAGTTGTCGAAAATTTCTTTCATTGTTATTCCTCATTTACAATTTCTAAGTGATAATTTCAAGAGAGAGAATTGTTTATATTTATGATTTTACTTTGAATTATTTATATTTTCAAGAATAGTTTGAAAATAACTAAAAGAGCGAAATTACAAAATGATGTATAATTTATGTCCTGAGCTTTTTTTCTCGCTTCAACAATTCAGTTATTTTGAAATAGAGGGAGTATAAGGTAAGTTATTAAACTGTTAGTAAATTCGAATTAAATTGTTACTTCTTAGCAAGACATGTGAAGGGTTATTTAGGAAATGTAAATATGGGATTGAAATCAATGTAAATCTCTCATGTTACATGTTGTTCCCTTTCCTCCCCCCCTCCTCCCCCCCGCCCTCATTTCTGCCTTCTTAATTGAGTCAGCCCTATTAATTGCCTATTTCCGTTTCAAAGAAAATTACTTATAATAAATCCATAATATAACTTTCTGTCAAATGTTTTTTTTAGGAAAAATTACATAATATTTATTTTCAACTATATATTTATTCAAAGCACTTGCAAGAATAAAACAGTCACAACTCACACATTCAGAGTGAGAAAAAAGAAATCTCACGATGAATCTACAACAACAACAAATCAGTGATGAATCATACTTAATTTTGTCATGTTCATCATCCTCAAAAGGTAAAAAGAATGATAGAGAGAATGAAATCGAGTCATCACAATCTAAGTCGATATCATTTAGAAAAAATTCTGTGTACGCCACTGCTGGTCATGTCCCTTCCTCCTCTGAGCCAATAAGCTCAATCTCAGACATGTCCCAAGAAGAAGATGTTGCATATTGTCTGATGATGTTATCTAGAGATAAGTGGACCAAAAAACGAATCGAAGTAATTGAAGATGATGAAGAAGAAGAAGAAAGAGAGAACTCTAGAGTGGTTAAAATGAAAAAGACTAGGACTAGAGGTAAGTACATATGTGAAACATGTAATAGAGTTTTTAGATCTTATCAAGCACTTGGGGGTCACATAGCAAGTCACAAGAAGATCAAAGTTGTAACAAGTGAAACATCAAAAATGGTGGAAACAGCAAAAAATGAAGTAAAAATTCATGAATGTAGTGTTTGTTACAGAGTATTTTCATCAGGACAAGCTCTTGGTGGGCACAAGAGATCACATGCTATTGCTTCAAGAAATTCAGTGTTATTGAAATAAAAATATTGTTGAGAGTTGAAAGAACTCAAGAATTTGAGGTAAAGTTTTGATCTTTTTTGTTTTTTTTTGCCTTTTTAAAGATATTGGGCATGGAACTAAAGTAATTGATTACTTCCTCCATTTCATATTTCTTGGCCATGTACCAAAAATATATGTTTTTTTTAAATTTGGTCAACTTAGAAAATGGAAAGAGTTTTATTATGTATATCTTTTTCTATCCTTCTTATTAAATAACTACATGAAATAGACTTCCTTCGTTCAATTTCATTTGTCTCATTATGATTTTCGAGAGTCAAACTGCATGGACTTTCACCAATATTTTAAAGTGTATTCTCTATGTTTTATTTTATTTGGCCTCTATACCAAAAATAATTGTTTCAATTTATTGTCCATTTTAGTAAAGAAAGAGACTTTTATCACTATCTTTTACCTATATTACCCTTAGTGTTAAATAACTATATAAAAGTAGTAACAGACAAATTTAGAGTTCAAAAGGATCATTAATAAGGTCAGCTTAGTAAAAATACACCTCTAATTATAGCTTTCTTAAGGGGTGTATCAAGTCCACAAGGCCCAAAAAATATGAAACGGAGGGAATATTTTTTCAACATATTAATATGAGAATGATTGCAACTTATAATAATTTTCATATAATTTTTTAACATCTAATTCTATAATTTAAAAAAAAATTAATCTAATTCAATTTAGCTTCAAAAATTAGTCAAATTGACTCCGATGAAGCAAAATTGTGACAATTAAAAGTGAACAAAGAGAATAGTAGTTAAATTTAGAATTCCAATGTAATAAAAACTTTTTACAAAGTTGTACATAGGTCAAATAATGTAAAAGGACTGTTCCATTTTCTTCAGAAACTTTGGTACGTTGTACATCTTTTAGACTTTTTATAGTTAGCCTGTTAATTCTTTTTCCAAATTCGGCTATGTTTTTATAACTAGTACTTCCAAATTAAAGGAGAAAAAATTAAAGTAATTGAGCTTAAAGTTAAATAAAGAATGACGAAACACAATTCTTTTAAAAATTTTACTAGGTATTTCCATACTGCATTGATCTTGTAAGAACTTGAAATGGGGAGGTTTTTAAAAATGAGATTGTTTATCACAAATTTTAAAGATGATAGAAAATAAATTGCAACATAGTTTTATTGATCAACACTGTGGGTACAAAAATGTTCCTCCCTTTATTCTACTCTCTCTTAAGATTTCTCCATGATTCAAGGGTCGTTAGTGGTGTATTTCTCGACCTAGGATGATTTGGATTTCTCCGTGATTCGAGGGCCGAAGTGGCGTATTTCTCTAACTAGAATAATTTGGACCCGATCTCCATGAAAAATTTGTGAATCTTCTTGAAGTATTTGATTATCAAGAAGAGCCTGACATATCTTGGCCTCTTAATGAGTATTCCAATAGTTTGTGGAATATTCGAGATCTTGATCTTTATAAATACCCAAGAGTTTATGGAATATTTTGAGATGACTTTTTAAGGAAATATAATACATTTTATATAAGCATAAACTAGGGGTTAGGGTCCAGTAGCTTCCAAGAACCTTAAGTATAATAGAACTTGTCTGGTAGAGCCCTAAAAAAATTTCAATGTCTAAAGAGATCTCTTGATTTATTGTGATAACTAGTGTTGCTGTGTCGTGTTTTATTAGGAGGTGACCTAGTGATCTGGACATATGTAGGAGGCTCCGAGACTGTGTAGAGTGATGAGTGGTAGCTTTACACTCATATTAGGACTTTTTAGTTCAACAATATATGTATGAATGCTTGTTTTGTCCTATTCCAATGATATTTTGAAATTATAAAGCGATGGAAGCTAAAGGACAAGGCAAGGATGAATACATGAAAAAGAGGCCAAAAACATTTGAAAGAGTTCAAATTCCTAATTGGTAGTCGCCTAACAAAAAGGGTGGATCACCCAAAAGGTCTGACCTCACCCAAGTTGATAATGTTCGAAGTTAAAAAGACTCAAGGAAGGTTTACGAACAAAAGACACTATTGGCGATTCGTCAAAGAGCATGGGCGAACTAGGAATTCATTGTCAAAAGTAACATATTTCTGAGCGTAAATGAAAGCTGAAACGGCGAACAAGGTGGTAATCGACGATCTGCTGAATGTGAAAGACTGACTCGATCGAGTTCACCAACTAAGGCTCAAAAATCTGAATCCTGAAGCAAAAGAAGGGTGAGTTTAAGAGAAAAAGGTGATCCGCCGAATGAGTAAAGCGATTCCGACTAGTGTCATCGAATGAGTCACAAATGGAATCATGGTCCAATTTTGAGGAACCTATAAATAGTAAGAAAGAGAGAGAAAATGTATTCAGAGCTTAGATGAGATTTTTGTATGAGATTTTGGAGAATTAGTTTTTGAACCTTTGAAGAAATATTCTTAGTTTTGGGGTTTAGATAGACTCTAAAAATTGACTATTGAGAGTTGAAATTGAAGTGGGTGTTGATTATAAGTGCTTAATTTCATCACATCCATGGATGCTATCTTGATAGGTATAATTTCCTTACTTTTTATGATATGTCAGTAAAACCCCAATTCTAGGGTGCAATTATGGGGTTAGGTGTTGATTTAATGTAGTAGACATTGTGTTTTACTATGTTTTATTGCTATACATTCATGGATTTGAGCTAATCAGCATTGTGGTTATTTCATGGATTATGGTTGCAAACTTAATCCTACTCTGGATCTTTGATCGATTCTCAAAATAGATCAATTGAAGTGGGTAATTAGTTTAATGCATGCAATTTAAGTTTGATTTCTATGGTTTGCTCGAAAGAGAGAATATTGTTCATCTCTAATTGGACAAATCTACTTGAAAGAGAGATTTCCGTAAGGTAATGAGTTGATTTGTGATTTACACAGATGAGACCAAAGGAGATTCTATGATATGGTGCTATGAGATCAAAAGAAGATTAGTGTCATTGAAGATTGCTTAGCCTATCCATGATTATCTAGTATTGTTGAGAAACACAAGTTATACCCTTATGTGACATCCATACCAATCCCCGCACCCCTAGATTATTCCTTACTTGCTTTAATTTCTAATTTTAGTTTAATTGTGATACTTTATACTTCAACCCAGTTTTGTAAATTTGGTGGAATAATCCAGTCTTTTGTTCTAAAGTGCTACAATGAATAAATTCACAATCTTAATTTTCTAGTTAAATTCTTATCCTTAAACCATTTCTTGTGGGATTCAACCACGACTCTTTGTTGGGTATTTTTATTGATAACGACCACTTACTCTTCTAATTATTTTTAGGGTAATTTGAGTGTTATAAAAAATGGCACCGTTGTTGGGGAATGGTAGCTAAGGATTCAATTAGTGAAGTTAGTTTGTAAACTTGTTGAGTTGTAGTAGATTGTTGTTTAGTATTGTTGTGTTTCCTATTTACAGGTATAAATATGAAATGGGTTACTTGAATGACATGCACATGAATGTCATTGAGACCAATGGAGCTATTTGGTTACCTTCTACAACAGGGCGAGGCAATGTTCCATGTGAACAAACCAATGCTACAACTCCTCCAAATGATAGGAATGTTCAGGGGTTTTACTCATGAAAATCCTCATGAACTCCTTCGAAACTTTGTGGATATTTGTGAGCCATTTGTATTTAAAAATATCTCAAAGGAATCTATTCGATTGAGATTATTTCCATTTTCCTTAACAAGGGAGGCTACTAGATGGTTGGCTAAGTTGCTGAATGATTCTATCACTTCTTGGGAGGAGTTAATAAAAGCTTTATTAGAGAGAAAAATGGTCAAGCTTAGGGACAACATCCAGAACTCTAAAAGAGTGGGAGGTGAACCTCTTCATAATAAATGGTTATGGTTCTGAAAATTGTTACTACAACGTCCATCATATGTTGTTCCGGATAATTTGTTGTTGTAATACATTTATCATAGCTTTGATTCAGTCAACAAAGGTGTGGCTGATACCTATTCAAGGTAGGCTAATGCGACAACCGTACAATGTAGCAATACTGTTGCTAGATGATATGGCAAAGTTCAATCGAGCATGCATACTAGAGAGATTTAAGTATCTTCTCTACAATGAAGTATGAGTAAGGAACAAATTGAGAAGAACTAGATGATATGGCAAAGTTCAATCGAGCATGCATACTAGAGAGATTTAAGTATCTTCTCTACAATGAAGTATGAGTAAGGAACAAATTGTGAAGAACAATAAGCGTGATGAAAACATGGTTAAAATGATGACTCAACTTAATGTTTTGTCCAAACATGTCATTGGAGGTGAATTGAAAATGGTAAAGTCCATTGGAACAAGCAGTGGGTAGTGCCCGGAAAATGCCAAGTTTGAGGCATTGTACAACGAAGAGGTAAATTATACATGGGAAATCAATTGGGGGTTCTTATACTAACTACCCGTAATCGGGTGGAAACCAAGGTTGGAACAAGGAGCGAGACACTGGTTAGAATGATTGGAGAGAGAAAGAAGTGGCAATTAGAGAGAACGTGAGGCTGAAAAAGATAGATACATTCCACCTCACAATCGCCCGAAAGAACCAGCTGGATCGGAGGGAAACCAAAGCGATGATATGCTAACATGGATCTTAAAAAAGGTTGAAGGGTCCGACAAAGTATTGAAAGATTTGAAAAATGACTTCTCCACTTCGACTCAAATGGTTACTTCTCATTCTGTATCAATCAAGTAGCTGGAAACTCAAATGTGATAGATCTCTACTTATCTAAATCCAAGGCAAAAGGTAACATTGCTTAGTGACACCATCCCAAATCCCAAAAATTATTATTGATGAGTAAGAATTGTATCATGCCACGATATTAAATAAAGCGCTTTTTGGGAGGCAACCCAAGATCATTTTATTGCTTTCAATAATGTTGTTGTGAGTGTAGGTGGAAAAGAAGTCCAAAAGTTGAAGAAGGTACATTGGACGATGCATATACCAAGTTGGTGATGTGCCAAACATATTGGGCGGACATCTTCATATCCGTTTTTGAGTTAAAAATGTTAAAATTTGGTATTATTACATTCAGTGAACAAGGACCAAATCGGTGGGTCACCAAATCACACAAAGGGAACTATATCGGGTCCGCCAAATTGATCGCCAAGTTAGAAGATTGTTCAGTCAACATTGATGAGCTTAAACTCATTTGGTGATTCATCGAAAAGGTTCAGTGACGTTAGTCTCAGTCTGCTGAGTGCATCTGAAATAAAAAGCTCAAGAGTCTTTTCAAGATTTAAAAAGCAACCTTTCATCTTTTTGAACTTTAACACTTCCGAAACTTCTCATACCCTTATTTCTTTGTAATTGTGTCCTCATTTGCATGGATTTACTTTCTTGGAGTGTATTGTGGTGGTTACCTATCAATATAAACCTTTCCTCCCTGGATTTTTCGTTGTGTACTTCTCTGTGGCTTGTGTTTTTTAGTGATATTTTTGCTTAATCTTAATGTTTAGGATATGGGTCTTGTGTTATATTGTTGTTGTGCTGTCTAATTTGTTTGGATCTTGCTAAATGTTAATGATTAAACCGTTCCCATGAGCTAGGATAGATGATATTGTTCTTGAACTTATAAAAATTTAATGTGAATGTTAAATGTTGAAATTAAGTCATTATAGTTGTTGGTTCTTGAGTGATAATGAGTTGGGTGAAGTTTGATTAGCCAAGTGTTGCCCCATAAACTTGTATTTGCCCAACGATAAATAGAGGAAAGATTTTTTTAAAGGAAAATCATCAATTTGAGCAATACTATGTGAAATTTGGGGGAAGTTTGAGTACCCATGGATAGAATAACATGTGGGTAGATTGTAAAACTGATTGGGTAATGGGTATTGTTGAATGTTAAGTTAAATTCATAAAAAATAGTCATTGTGCTGAAATTACCTATTCGGTGGGATTGTCTTAGCTTGCCAAGGTAAATAGGCGAATCACCTACTAAGTCTCAAATTGCCTTCTGAGTTTGAATTTGTGAACTGAGCGGTGTCTCATTCGATAAGCTTGTCTTAGCTCATCGAAACCAGCTCAGTGAATCGCTAAGTTAGATTAGACATAGCCCTTTTGCCTGTTCTATTTTCGTTGTACCCTGTCATTTTTTGCGGACATGTATTAGCTAGCCGAAACCAACTCGGTGGATCACCGAGTTGGAGATGACTCTGTCTTGTATGCTTGAGTGAAATTAAACTATGTACTGTCATGTTTGGTGAGCTCGCTCGAACTCGCCTAACCTGAGATGCCAATAGCCTTCCTAGTCGGTGTTCCTCAAAACTTTTTTTGAGTTGTGTTTGATTTTTGAACTTGTTTCAACTAACCGTCACCCGAACCATGTTAGGAAATATTTTTGGTTGCAGGAAATGCGTAAAGCAAGAGGAAAGAGAGTTATGTCCTTCAACTCCGAAATAGAATCTCCTCCTCCTCCTAAAACTAATAAGGGGATCACCATTACCAAGCCATCCGAGTCTCTTTAATGATAGTCCACTTCACGCTCTTTTATGCATGTGGGCGAGCAGCCCAAGAAAGTGATTATTAAGAAGAGGATGGACATCATGTCCAAGTTGGCGCCAAACACAGTTTCCAATGAGTGCCTCAATAGTTCTCCCCGTTATAGATACCCTCAATAGTCTCAAAGAAGCAGAAGAATGTATTATTCTTGAGGCAAGAAGACTATCAACTAATGGGGTGATGAGTGATTACCTCTTCATCTCAGACACCATCAAGTTCCATGGGTTTCGAGAGGTTCACAAGACCTCGACCCCCTTATATCCTGGCTTGGGTGAGAAAGTTTTACACAACGTATGCAAAGGCCTTGCCAAAGAAGCAAAAAGGCACAATTTGGAATCCCTTGAATGAAATTGAAGTGTAAGGTAAGATGATTTAGTGTCACTTCGGTGCTATTGATAAGATATTAGGCACCAAGGGAAACAGAGACAGTCACTACATTTTGCGATTGACATAGGGCATGGATGCACTCAAGATATGGCTTCTACCTATCATTTCTAAGATTACTCCTATATGGATTGTTGACATAGTGAAAATAGAGAAGAAGGATATGAACATCACTTTCTAGTATTGTTTGGGCTTTATTAGTAGCAATCTCATATCGTCCCAAAATATGTCTACCCTCCGGCATCTGGAGGTTGTCTTTGTTGGAAGCATTATTGATCGGACAGAGATCGATGTCGTTGGGATTATTATGCAGGAGATGTTGATGAAAGCTCGTCAGGAGCAAACCTTTCTCTCATTCCCAGTCTTGATCACATAGTTGTGTGAGGCTACGAGAGTGCCTTATCGGGAGAGGACAGATGCCAGGATCACCCCTACCTCTTCCAATATATAAAGAGGATTGAGATAGATTACTTGAAAGATGATGCGGATCGGAGAAAGACACCACCACAGACACTACATATGTGGTAGATCTTACTGACCTTGAGGCCAATGTTGTTTGGCCTACTCCTTCTATGGAGCCATTAGGTATTACTCAACCTTTTTCTGTACCTTCTAGCTCAGTTATTCCCTCTACCTCTTTCATGTGCCTGTATCCTGACCTCCCTTGAACCAGACTCTTATATACCAAATGGAAACCTTTGTCATTCGGCAAATGTTAGAACATCTAGGGTAGAAAGGGAGATGCCCAAGTTTATTAAAAGGACCATTTAGGATGACTTATGCCCTATTAGAAATTAGATTGTGCAATATTAGAACACGTTAGCATCATATGGGTAGAGTTTCTAAAACCTCACCGCTATATGGAGGTGAGGGAGAAGAGTGAGGGTAGCTCCACTGAGTTGACTATGATGAGGGAAGACATTACTACTTTCAGGGCTCGTGTGGACCAATTAAAGTCCCTCGATATCACCATGCTATGAGGAGAGGTACTACTGTCTGATGTAGTCCCTCCTTTTAAGCCGAGAGAGGATGCACCTAGTAATGTGGCTAAGCAGTCTGATGATGTTACTGATGAGGTGGGTGATGATGCTTACAAGAAGACTGATGAGGATGAGTTCTTGCGACAGAATGAGTAGAAGATTACTAAGACATTGATAGAATTGCAGGCCATGAAGGAGACAATAGTGCATTCCACATTGGATAGATCTCATATGGAGACTTCTGCAGTCGGCATTAGTGGAGTTCAGACTCCGCCATTCCTCCAATAGATGTGCCACAAACTAATACGGCAATGCTGACTCTTGCTCCTATTTTGCTGGGCACTGATGCCTGAGATGATGCCATCCCTCTGAGCCATAGGATCAAAGCACTTTACAAGCATAGCCTGCCATGGGGGATCTTTATATAATTCTCCTCCCGTATTTAGTTTTTATCTCATTGAGGACACTGCTATTTGGGAACTTGTGCCTATAGTCCCCTTTTTTATTGTATTTTGTTATTTTTCAGTTTTATTTTAACATTTGTAGTATCTTGATATTTTGGTTTTTTATGATAGTTGATGGTTTGATTCATTATCTCTCTTTACTTATCACCGTATGATATTGGAATTTTGAAATAATTAAGAATGCTTGAGTTTTTATTGTTGATGTTTGTGGATCGATTATGTCCAATATCTATATCTTGGATAGTAATTATGATGAGAAATGTATTTTGTGGTTGTTGCAAGATGAAATCGGCGTGGCTTTTTATTTTTGAATGATCGTTTTGATTCTTGTGTTGACTAGCTGCGTAATGATATGAGACTTACAATGAACATCACATGTAAGCTTTTTGATTTTGTAGAGTCATGCCAAAGGATTGCGTTCAAAGTGCCATGTGTGGTGCAGTCATACTTGAAAGAATGTCTGTTGAGTCGTAGAATTTGCCTTGTTAGTCTAATTTTCTATCTTTGCTAAGTGCAAGAAGTGATCTTGGGCACAAATTTTTAGAGGGAACCCAAATGTTCATGCCTTTTATGACTACCTTGTGAGGTGTGCAACCATTTTGGCACCATTTGAGCCTTAACTATTTGTTGTCAACCTTGCTGAAACCTCTTGAGCCAAATTATCCCTAGCTTCTCTCACCCATAAAACCTTTTTCTAAATATTGATTTGCTTGAACAGTCAACATAGGCCAAACGCCTAAGTTGGGGTGTGGAAAGGAAGGAGGAAAGAAAGTCAAGAGAAAGAAGAAAGAAAAGTGAGACTCAACTTTTAGGTATGTGACAAAAAGAATGAACCCCTTCGTAAAAAAAAAGAGGGACAGAGAAAAAGCTTAAAAATTTTAAAAAAGAAAGAGAAAGAAAGTGTGATGAAAGAAAAGGGCTATCTAACAAATTGAGTGAAAAATTGAGGTTTGAGTTTCCAAGTGAAAAGAATGAAAAGAACTTGAGAAGACGTGAAAATGAGTACAACTATGCTTTTAAAAGGTGAAGTCACTGAGCCAAATTGACCATACCTTATCCTCAACCCCATTACAAGCCTAGAAAATCCCTTGTGATCTTGCATAAACTAGGTTGTCTAATGATTGGAAAATATGGACAAACCTGTGAGACGAAGCTTACATGTATTTCTCTTTTAGAGAGTGAGAGTTGTATTGAGTCCTAACTTTTTTTTATTGATATGCTTTATAAGATTACATAATCATTTTTGTTGTGAGGCCACTTAAATGCTTTTGTTGAAGCATGATTTTGCATTATTGGAGAGCATGAGTCCAACTTGATTTTGTATTGATCCCGATTAGTCATCATTTAAAGCTTATTGAGAATGATTGAGTCATTGCATATGCTCATTAGTAGTCTTGTGGTGAGACTTGCATGTTAAACCTCATTGGGAACTATAGTAGACACACTTTTTGAACTAATTGTGTTCTTGATTTACTTGAGGACAAGCAAAAGTTTAAATTGGGGTTGTTGATGAGTGGTAAATTTACACTCATTTAACACTTTTTATTTCAACAATTACAGTTATCAATGCCTATTGATGTCCTATTCTAATGATATTTTGATATTTTATGGCTAATAGAAGCTAAAGGACAAGTTAGGGATGAATACATGAAAATATGCCAAAAGCATTTGAAGAGTAGAAATTCGTAGCTGGGGTTTCCTAACAAAAAGGGGGGATCACCCAAAGGGCCTGGCCTCGCCCAAGTTGATAGTATTAAATGTTTCAAAGACTCAAGGAAGGTTGGCAGACTATAGACATTAATGGTGGTTTGCCGAAGTGAATGGGAGAAATAGAAATTCATCGCCAAAATTGACAGATTTCTGAATGTAAATAAAAGTTGAAAAGGCAAACAAGGTGGTGATTGGTGATCCACCGAATATGAAAGGCTGACTCGATTGAGTTCACCAACTAAGGGTCAGACACCTGAAACCTAAAGCAAAAGAAGGCGAGCTCAAGATTAAATGAAAATCCGTTGTATGAGTAAAGTGAGCCCAACTAATGTCACTGAATAAGTCACAGGTGGAATCTTGGGCAAATTTTGGGGAAACTATAAATAGTAAGAAAGAGAGAGAAAATGGATTCAGAGTTTGTATCATATTTTTTTTATGAGATTTTGGAGAAATAGTTTTTGAACCTTTAAGAAACATTTTTAGTTTTTGGGTTATAAAATACACTCTTAAAATGGATAATGGAGAGTTGAAATCGAAGTGGGTGTTGATTCATCCATGGTGGATATCATGATAGGTAAAATTTCTTTAGTTGTTATGATGTGTGGCTAAAATCCGAATTCTAGGGGTGCAATTATGGGGTTGGGTGCTGATTTAATGAAGTGAATATTGTGTTTTTCTTTATTTTATTTCTACACTTTTATTGCTTTGAGCTAATTAGCATGACGTTAATTCATGGGTTAAGGTTGCAAACTTAATCATATTTTCTATCTTCGACCATTGCTCGAAATAGATCATTTGAATGAATAGTTAGTTCAATGCATACAATTTAAGTTTGATTTCTATGTCTTGCTCGAAAGAGAGTTTAGGCTCATCTCTAATTGCACAAATCTACTCGAAAGAGAGATTTATGTAAGGTAATAGGTTGATTTGTAATTCACATAGATGAGATAAAATATGGGTTCTATGAGATCGAAAGAAGATTAGTGTCATTGAAGATTACCCAGCCTATCAAATGATTATATAGCATTATTGAGCAACCCAAGTATCCCAATGTGAAATCGGTACCAATCCTTGCAGCCCTAGATTATTCCTTACTTGCTTGAATTTCTAATTTTAGTTTAAATTTGATACTTGATACTTCAAACATTTTAATAAATTTGGCAGAATCATCCACACTTTTGTTCTAAAGTGCTACAATGAATAGGTTAGTATTCTTAATTTCCTAATTGAATTCTTATCCTTACACTATTCCTTGTGGGATTCGACCCGACTCTTTGTTGGGTATTATTATTGAAAATGACCGCTTAAGCCTCTAATCGTTTTTAGGGTAATTTGAGCTTCATCAAAATTGGCGCCGCTATCGGGAAATGGTAGCTAAGAATTCAATTAGTGAAGTTACTTTGTAAGCTTGTTGAGTTGTTGTTGATTTTTGTTTGGTGTTGTTGTATTTCCTATTTGTTGGTATAAACATGAGTGATAATGGTAGTGACATCGCTAGTCACTATGGGTAAAATGATCAGTTGGTTGACTTGAATGGAATGCACATGAATGTCGTTGAGATGAATAGATCTATCAGGTTACCTCCTACGACAGGGAGAGCAATGTACCGGAACAATGCTACAACTACTCCAAATGAGCGGAATGTTCGGGGGCTTAGCTCATAAGGATCCTCATGAACAACTTCAAAACTTTATGGATATTTGTGGGTTGTTCATCTTCAAGAATATCTCACAATAATCTATTCAGCTGCGATTATTCCCATTCCCCTTAACGGGGAAAGCTACTAGATGATTGGCTGAGTTGCCGAATGATTCCATCACTTCTTGGAAGCAGTTACTTAAAGCATTCTTAGAGAGATTCATTCCTCCATTGAAAATGGTCAAACTTAGGGACAACATCTAGAACATTAAAAGAGTGGAAGGAAATACTGTAACACCTCAAAATTTAGAAAAGTAAAGAAGGTGAAAGAGGACTACTTGTTCAAGCCTACGAGACTAGTCTATGGTTCGTAGGAAGTTCTATGGTTCATAGACCAGTCTAATAGGAACTGGGAAAGTTATTTGGAACTCAAGTCCAATAACTCATTCTACGATTGAGAAATATGGTACGGACCGTAGGAAGGTTCCATGGAAGAGTCCCAAATTTAGTAAAATTTTGAGTTGAAAATTGAGGTCTACAGATGGGTTCCATGGACCATAGAAATTTAATAGTCCATAGAAATGGGTCGTAGGATTTACCCAAAACGTAGGCCCTTGTTGTTTGACTTACGGTTGACAGTGTGGTCCGTAGGAATTTCTATGGTTCATAGGTCGCAATCATAGGGTCAGCCGGTAGTTATACTACGTCGTCTTGCCTATAAATAAGCCCGTATAACTAATTTTACCCCTAAATCTACCCATTTTCCAAAAATTTCAAAAGTTCCTCTCCAAGGTTTTCTATCCAAGGCTCTTAAGGAATATTTAGGGTTCTTCAAGTCTTCAATGTTTCTTTATCAGTTGCTTGTGGGCTTTGAGATTGAGGTATGTAGGGAGTTCATCAATGGGTTCCATTCACCCATTGAGTCCCCAATGATTCTCCAATTCGCTAATTCAATTTCCTTGAATTGGTTAGGTTTTCATTCAATTCCTCGTGGGTTCTATATGTATGGATTTAAATTGTTTGATTTTGATTATATTATGATTAGTTTAATTCAATTACATAGATTTCCAATCAATTCCATATGAACCCATGCACTAATGATTTTTTTGACTATGAACCCAGATTGCATGAATTTAAAGAAAAACTATGAATTAATGAATGATGTTTTTATGAACTTATGCATGATTTATTATCATGACCCAAAGTACACCCTAGACGTGACATGGTGCACATAACCTGAAGAGACCTTACACAAGCCACTTAGCATACATCATACAAGATAATAGAATTAAAGAGTTTAAAAGATAACATTTCATATTTCAAAAGAGCTTTTGAATCAAAGCAGAAGTCTAACATTTGTCTCAATAATCCATCTAATACATCATAACAAATGTGATTGGATGTAACCCATACATCACTTAAAAAGTCTGAAAAATGGAAATGACATAAAGCTATAAAATGACATCGTCCTCGAAGTATGAGGACTCACCAAGTCTTCAAATCTCTAATGCAATCAACTTGCCACGAACCGAAGGATAAGAATCGGCAGGTCCTACATTCATAAAACAATGTTGGCACAAGTATGCATTAGTATATGGAATATACTAAGTATGAGGGGAATGCAATAAAACATGAGACGTTATCATAATGGGACATAATCGAAAAACATGAAATGCATGACCAAGTTAAAACATTGTAAAATTATTTAAAAAGATTCATAAATCATGAACATGGTCATTGTATCTTTAAATCACAAAAGAAAGATTCATAAAACATGATTAATTAACTTAGTTTATTTGGTGGGAAGTTTATCAATAATCAACAAATACACCATGCGAGCTATAACATGAAATCTAGTGTCTACCCCACACCAAAAAGGGGTGTCCTCAGTTGCCAAGGTAAAAACCATAAATCTGAGCTAAAGTAGATCCACTAGCTAATATATATCTAAGACAAATCATCCTATGGTGGAACATAATTATGGGATAAGGAGATTGTTACTAGAAACCCGGTCTCAATCTATGGGAGAGCTTCCATCTCAATATGCTCTCAGTGCTAAGCATAAATCCCACATAATTGTCATTAATCTTATTCACTTTTATCCTCCATGGAAAAGTACAATTAAGATACTAATCCAGGCTATAAACATCATAGGGTAGCTCCTTAGACCATGCGTGAGAAAACCTTTCACCAGCTATGATCTTTTCATAATAGCTTTTTGAGACCCATAGTCATTAACTTCATGCTAGAAATGTCCTACGGCTAATAGAAATAGTTTTGAAAGCGTGATATATAATCATTGATGGCATATCCAGATACCACACTAATCTAGACCTAATTTGGTAAAATAGCTCGGAAAGCATTGAGGGAAAATCTAGATGTTATTTATGTCATGTGGCCAAGTTTCATAGAACATGTAAATACTTCATCAATAAGCATACTTGATTCATAAACATTGCTTTCAGAAAAATATATTTATAGATTCAAGTTGCTTCATAAATTTATTTAAGTTACGGTTCATAGTTAAAATTCATAGATAATTGTATGGGTTCACATGGAATTAGTTGAAATGCATGTAATTAAGTCCAAATCATCAAAATAAGATTACAATAAAGCAACTGAATTCATACAAATAGAACCCATGAGGAATTGAGTAAAAACACAATCAAATCTTGGAAAATTGAATTGGAGAATTAAAGAAACTTTGGGGGCTTAATGGACAATTAGAACCCATTTATAAGCTCCCTACATACCTTTATTGAAACCCTAAGTAATAATGAAAAAGAGACTTGAACTTGAAGAACCGTAGCTTTTTCTAGATTTTTTTTGGGAGAAATGATTGGAGAGGCTTTAGGAATTTGAGAGAATGAATAAGTTGGGGGAAATTTCTAAGGGGTAAGGGTATTTATAGGGTTTAGATTTAGGGAGTAAAATGACGTAGTATTGGGTTAGAATAATTAGGAAAAGACCCAAAAGCCCTTAAAATAAAACTGTCGAGACTCACTTACGGTTCAGACCTAAGGTCAGTAGGTTCTACTACGGACCGTCCTGGTCAACCGTAGGTAAGGTTCAAAGACTTGAATTTGGACTATCCATCAATGGGGCCCACGTACGGTTGGTAGATCTATCTACGGACTAAACATGGCCACCGTAGGTCCGAAAAATTTTCCCAAAAGTTTTTCTTCATTTCCACTGTACCTACGGATGCCATATCTGATTAGTAGATGCTTCTATGAACCATAGGTGGGAGATGTAGGTCACACCTACAAACCAAGAACTGCAATTTTTCATTCCTTTAAATTATGAGGTTTTACAATATCTCCCCTATGGAACATTCGTCCTCGAATGGGACTCAAGCTAGCATGAATAGAGTAGGAGAGAAACTAACAACCCAACGTGAATGCAATTTCATCAAAATGCACATAATCAATGAAGAATATTAAATTCAAGCTAAAACATACTTTTAAACATCTTTTCATAAACCTATTTGCAAAGCAAATACAAATGCACATCTTCATAAAACTATCAATGGAGCTAAATCAAAATCTCAAAAATTTGAATTTTCATTAGTATGCAAGCATGAGGAAACATGAGAATGACTAAGAATGCAAGAATCCTAAAGAGTGAATATGAGGGGCTAATCCTCAAACTAGACCCGAAGAAAAAGGAAAGAGATAGGGTTACAAAGACATCACATCGTCTCCAGCCTTTCACATACCAACCCAAAGCAAGGAATCTTTCAAACAATTTAAGTAGTACCTCATACATACCAACCATGAAACAAGCACAATCTGTCCCTTGAGATAAAACCTCACTAGTCTTTCAAATCCATCTCCTTCAATCCATGCATAACACCTAAGTCTTAACAGCCACAAAACCATTGATACAAGTCAACACTTAAGGAAGTTCCACCAAGATTTCAAGGTCAACTGCAAACACATTTACCACAAATGGAGTATTATCATATCCAATGACACACCCAACATCCATAAATGCATAACCACAAGCTAAAAGATCATCACTTACCAATTACTGCATCCGGGGAACCCTCGTGATTTTGTCGAGTCCCTTCTGTTAGAAGTAATAAATGGACAATCTCTTATCTTGTGACCACTCTTTCAACACCCAAAGCCTCTATTTGAACCGGATAGACACTCATCCCTATGTCTTCTTCCACACTCCCGACACTTGGGTACCATTTGGTCACTAGAATCATTACCTTGAGAACGATTACCTCCATTGCACCTTGAATGTAGAAATCACCATTTTCCCTTCTTGCCCTCTTTGAATCCCTAGTTTTCTCCTTAATCCTATCATTTTCTAATTGTTGCACATGAACCATCAAACGGGAGACATCCATCTCTTTAACAAGCATGATGATTAGGCATTCTTTGACCACCTAATCAGAAGCACCCGACACAAACTTACTCATTCTTGCCCTTGAATTAACAACCATAGTAATTGGAGCGTATTTGGACAATTGCTTGAATTTTAAAGCATGCTCATTCACACTTATATTCCCTTGATGAAGATTAATGAACTCAAGTACCTTTGCCTCCCTTATATCAAGGGGAAAAAACCTTAAATTTCTCCAACCAATAGGACCCGCATCTATTACCCTCTCTTCCTTCCATTGGTTAAACCAAATTGCTCCCTTAAGTTTATAAGCGGCCAATTCCGCCTTTTCTACTGAACTGATACCCATGATTCCCACTATCTTATAAACCTCATAAATTAACTCTTGAGGATCTTCCTCAACTTTACACCCATGAAATTCTAGAGGATTCATTCTAGTAAACTCCCTCACCCTTGTTGCCGTCGTACCCACTCCACAACCTTTCTATTTGCTTGAGCCATCATTGCTTGGGCCAATGCATGAAATATGGCTCAAATCTAATCGTTATTCACTTGCTCCACAAAATGGTCGACCGAAACTTTGGAGGCCTATTCCGAAAAGCATAAACAGGGGTTTGGAAAGGAGGAACTTTATAGAGATAAACTCTATGGCATGACTTTATAGTAAAGGAAGAAGTGGAGTTTCCTAAACATCTTATAGCCTCTTATTCATAAATGCAGAGCGCTTCGTAATTATGAACAAGAATCTACTCAACGTGGCTTATGAGGCATCCTAGAACCTTTCTATACCTTGTGCTCTGAAAACCAAGTTTGTCACGGCCGAAAGTACACCCTAAATGTGACATGGTGTACAAGACCCCAAGTTGACTTACACAAGCCACTTAGTGAATATCATAAAAGATAATAGAATTTAAAGAGTTCAAAATATAGCATTTCATATTTCAAAAGAGTTGTTGAATCAAAGCGGAAGTCTAACATTTGTCTCAATAATCTATGTAATACATCATAAGTAAAGTGATTGGGACGTAACCAATACATCACATACAAAGCTTGAAAAATAGAAATTACATAAAGGTACAAAAGTGACATCGTCCTCAATTATGAGGGCTTACCAAACCTTCAAATCTATAATGCAATCAACTAACCACGAACGAAAGGATAAAAATTGTTAGGACAACATTAGTGAAACAATATAGGCACAAGTATGTATTAGTACATGAAATATACTAAGTATGATGGGAATGCAATAAAGCATGAGACGTGATGATAAGGGGAGATAATAAAAAAACATGAAATGCATGACCAAGTTAAGACATAGTAAAGTCATAAATCATGAACATGGGAATTTATCTTAAAATCATAAAAGGAAACTTAAGAAAATATTAGTAATTAACTTGGTTAATTTTGTGGGAATTTTACCGTTAACCGACATATAGACCATGCGACCTATAACATGAAATCTAGTGTCTACCCCACACCAAAAAAGGGTGTCCTCACTTACCAAGGTAAGAACCATAAATTTAAGCTAAAGTGGATCCACTAGCTAATGTCTATCTAAGCCAATCATCCTATGGTGGCGCATAGTTATGGGATAAGGAGATTGCTACTAGAGACTTGTCCTCAAGCTACGGGAGAGCTTCCATCTCAATATCCTCTTGGTGCTAAGCATAAATCCCACGGAATAGTCATTAATCTTATTCATTTTTATCATCCATGGAAAAGTACAATTAAGATATTAATCAAAGCTAGAAACATCATAGGGTAACTCCTTAGACCATGTGTGAGAAAACATTTCATCATACATGATCTTTTTATAAAAGTTTTTTAAGGCCCGTAGTCATTAACTTCATGCTAGAAGTGTATTACTACTAATGTAAATAGTTTTGAAAGTGTGATCTATAATCATTGATGGCATATCAAAATACCACACTAATCAAGACCTAATTTAGGAAAATAGCCCAAAAAGCATTTAGGGAAAATCTAGATGTCATTCATTTCATGTGGCCAAGCTTCATAGACCATATAGATACCTTCATCTATAATATTACTTGAGTCATAAACATTGCTTTCATAAAAACATGCATTATTTCATAAAAATATATTCATAGATTCAAGCTTCTTCATAACTTCAGGTAAGTTAGTGTTCATAGTCAAAATGCATAGATCAATGCACAGGTTCGTATGGAATTAGTTGAAAAGCATGTAATTAAGTCCAAATCAGAAAAAATAAGATCATAATAAAGCAACTAAATCCATACAAATAGAACCCACGAGGAATTGAGTGAAAACCTAATCAAGTTTTGGGAAATTGAATTGGAGAATTGAAAAAACATTCGTGGCTTAATGGGCGGTTGAAACCCGTTGATAAACTCCCTAAGTACCTTAATTGAACCCTTAAGAAATGATGAAGAAAGGAGACTTGAACTTGAAGAACTCTATCTTCTTCTTCCTTGATCTAGAGAGAAGATTTGTTTTTTTGGAGAAAACATTGGAGAGACTTTAGGAATTTGAGAGAATGAATAAGTTGGGGAAAATTTCTAAGGGTGAAAGGGATTTATAGGGTTTAGATTTAGGGGTAAAATGACTTAGTATTGGGTTAGAATAATTAGGAAAAGATGCAAAAGCTCTTAAAATAATATTGTCGAGCCTCACCTATGATTCAGACCTACGGTCCATAAGTCCTTCTAAGGATCATCTTGGTCAGCCATAGGTAATATTCAGAGACATGATTTGGACCATCCATCTACGGGGCCCATGTACGGTTGTTAGGTATACCTACTGACCGTACATGGCCATCGTAGGACCTAAAAATTTTCCCAAATTTTTGTGTTCATTTCCATTGTACCTATGGATGCCATCTACGGTCAATAGATGCTTCTATGAACCGTATGTAGGAGCCGTAGGTCACAGTTGCAACCCAAAAACCACATTTTTTTTATTCCTTCAAATTCTTGGGTGTTACATTTATGAAAAATGATTATTTATGAACTTGGTTGCTTTAAGATTAGCATCGATTAAGTTGTGAACGGTTTTCTCACATTAAGGGATCATGGTTTGGTGAAAGGTTTTCTCACTTATGAATGATTCAAGATTTAAGGAACTATTCAATGATTTTTTTAGCTTGGATTAGTAACTTAATTTTGTTTTCCACGGAAGATGATATGCTTTTATTTATGACTAATTCCTTTGGGATTTTACTTAACACCAAGAGTATATTGAGATGGAGGCTCTCCCGTCAGTAGTGGCTGGGCCTCTAGTAGAAATCTCCTTGTCCCTAACTACGTTCCCCCATTGGTTGTCTTAAGTGAAATAGCTATTGGATCCACATAAGCTAGAAGTTAAGGTCCTTTCTTTGGCAACTAGGGACATCTCTTTTCGGTGTTGAAGCAAGACACTAGATTTCATGATATAGCTCACATGGTCTATGTCAGTTAATAGTAAATATCCGACTAAATGAACTAAGTTATTCCTAAATGTTTTAAGAAGTTTTGTTTCCGAATTCAAGATGTACTGACCATATGGTTCTTCTTAAATGTTCTTACTATGTTTAACTTGGTCAAGCATTTCATATTTTTGATTATATCCCCTTATGATCATGTTTACTTTTTTATGCATATCCCTCATTCTTATTACATTCCATGTACTAATGCATACTTGTGCCTACATTGTTTCACTAATGTAGGGCTTGATGACTCTTCTCCCTCCATTTGTTGCTAGTTGATCACTCTAGAGATTTGAATACTTAGTGAATCCTCATACTATGAGGACCATGTAACCTTTATTGCTTTCTTATGTCTCTTATGCTCGGATGTTGTACATGGTGTATGAGTTACATTTCGACCACTCCTCTTGATGTAATAGATGGCTTGTCAAGGCTATGTTAGACTTCCACTTTTAAATTTGAAACTCTTTGATTTTATCTATTATATTGTGTATATGTATCTCACGTGGCTTATGTAGGGTCTCTCGGTGTCTCACACGCCATGTATCGTCTAAGGTATACTTTGGGTCGTGACAACTGACCATCGCGATTTCGGAGGTTAGACCTCTTAGTCGCAATGACCAAACAAGGTCAACTCAGTCAACCCTTCATCGATATCGCGACCAAGGGCCACGCGGCCATGATGCATAATGGATCAGGTCCTCGAAAACATGACCAAGGGCCCGCAAACACCAAGGGTATATTTACCTTCACCAACTGATGCTCATCAACTAGTTTTGGCAAGTTTTAAATCTTCGGTGGAGTGTTCAGAATTTTTTCGGGAACACCGTGCACTCAAATGAGATATGCTACCCTACAAAATTCATTATTTCAGACTCAATGGAGATTTTGAAACCTCCATACGAGGTCATCTTAACAAAAAATGTGTCCCACCCCAAACTCTATTTTAAGCCAAAACCCACAGGGGCTCGGAATAAGCCCAAGAGCCTCGGGATCCGCATGAAGGGTTGTTCTAAACAAAATTCAATATTCCAAAGCTAACCATTCTAATGGTATTTTCGTCCATGCCAATCATGCCACTAGACAAATATTACCCTTTCAGAGCTGATGAAATTGTCAGAATTTGATTCTAAGGTCGCCTTCTAGAATCTTTGATTAAAATCAACCGTTCATGGTTCAAATAAACTCCCAAACATATAAATTCCCATAAAAACCAAAAGAACAATTATGGGACAAAATTTTCAGTCCTCGTAAGTCATAAATGACTTGAGGTCACTATAGGAACACTCTAAACGATGAGCAAAAGTGATCAACAAAGAAATGACCTAGAGGATCATTACACAAAATTGGTGAGTAGCCTTGTTTTAATCGGAAATGATATGATAATGGGTGTATAAAGGATTCAATGAAATGTTAGAGGATGTAAAAAGGTTTTTAAGTGCAAGGTGGTGATCAAGAGTGCAATTAAGCATTCAAACACCATAGCTTACCCCATTTTTTGCCACATTTTTAGTATAGTCCGGTGAATATTCATGTGTTTAGTGATTATATGTTTTCATGAGTTAATAGATATGATTAGGTTTATTTTAGGCCAAAAGTAGAAAGAAAAGACCCATATGATGGATTGGAACATGAAGCGCAATAATGCAGAAAAAGATGAAGCAAGAATAGATGCAAGAAGAACTCAAAGATAGGCCTCACACCGCACCTGTACATGAATTGAACTGTAAAGACTCAACAAAATGAGGCTGAATTTGAGAAATGGACCCACAATGTGAGGTAGTCCTTCTCACGATGACCCCTGCCTTCTGGCCACCTTATTTATTGGAATGGGTTTGACCCATTCAAATTAGAGTCCAATCGAGATTAAGATTTTGACCCTATTATAATATATATGTATTTTAACAACATATCTAGGGTTATGAAGTATTGCTAAGGGTTTGGAATTACTACAAGATATCATAATTAATTGTTCTTAGTTTTCAGGTTTTACTTTCTAGTTTTAGTAGATTATTGTTGAATGAATAAGATTATTTTGTGAGAGTTGCATTAATCAAAGGTTCATATTACTTTCCATTGTATTAATGCTATCTATTAGTTTAAATTACTATAGTTGTTATTTAGTGTTAGTTATAAATATATAAACTCATACCTAGGGTTATGGAACTTAGAGTAGGGATGAAGACAATAAATTATTTACAATAAATATCTTTCTTATGAAGGGGTGATGATTTTGTATTATGTTCCTTTCGCAATAGAAGTTTTCTTTAAATAGTCGACAACATTAAAAAGAACTTGGATCTATTCTAACTTGTTCGACAAAAGAAGTTAAGATTAGGAAAAATGAACATTACTAGGGATTTGGTGCAACGTACCGACCACCATCTAATAATTTAAGCTCAAGAGAGGATAGTTTATCTGAGACTTTTGATGAATGGACAAATTTATTCGACACCCAAGTGCATTTGTCAGTTTTGCACAATAAACACACGTGAATAAATTGATAGTAAAATATTTGTTTGAGTTTCGTTATTTAATAATTGTAACCGTAGTTAACATTTATTATTGACACAAATCCAACTTGTCAAAGTAGTTAGCAGATTCTCATAAAACATCCAATTTTCCAATGATAGTTACTAATTTGAATCTCAACATCAAATTATATAAGAACTCTAGTACGTTTTCTATGGGATTCGACCTCAACCCAGTTGGATTACTATATTTTTAAATAGACCATATAGAAATAAAAGCACAATGTTTTTCCTATAAATTTTTTTGTAACCTCAATGATATACAAGGGTTGTTTCTTCAGAGAAAGAAAGCAATGAAGCAGAATGGATTATTGTTTGGTTAGTTAAAAGAAAAGGATTACCTGCAAGTTGGAGGATTCAATACTGTTTCAGTTTCAACAAAGAGTAGTACCTCATCCACCATTGTAACAACCCTTTCAGCCATAGAAATAATAACTTCTGCCTCTGCGATTGCAACTTCTGCTTCTACAATTGTGTCTGCAATTGCTTGTGCATTAAGCTCCTGCCGTGGCTGCCTTGGAATCTCTGTCGACTTCAAAACTTTGCTTTCTCCCATTCTAGATTGAAAACCCATCCTAAATTAAAAATACAACAAGATTTTTCACTACATAATTAGAGAACACGGGTTTGATGGTTTTTTTAGGATTAGGTTTAGAAAAAGTGAAAAAGTGAGGTTGGTTGTGGGGTCATGGACCTTTTCATCACTTTAAGAATATGGGGAATAAAAATGCAAGTATATAAAATATCATTTTCATCCCAACACTTCAACATTAAATAAATTCATCCCTCCAAAATATTAAATTACAATCCCAAGGGATATAAAAAAATATTAGTGTAGGCATTTTAATATTCTATTATTTTACTTCTTTGAATTGCCACATTAACAATTTCTTTTTTGATTGTTCGAGTAACTAGCAGCTTTGTTACAATGTATAGCACTGGTGCCTAATTACTCAATGGTCAATTAATGACTAGAGGCATTATGTCATATTGCTTTAGGAACGTTGCAGTGAACGTTGGCAATGAAATGTTGGCAATGGTCACATAGTAACATCTACATGTTAGTGCATTTGTTGCCCGTCACCATTACTTCTCCATTATTCCTTTTAACCTACGTAACTCCTAGGCCATTTATCTTTTCTATTTAATATACCATTATCTTCCTATCAATTGGTAGGAAGACTTCCTCAACTATAAATAGTGGTAGTCTTCATTTGTTTTATACACAAGAAAATATAGAGTGCATAAAGTTTGTCAAAAAGAGAGTTCTTATTAGTTGAAGGGAGGTGTTTTTTTTGTGGAGCTTTGGACTCAACTCTTGTCCAGAGTTTTTGACTTATATTTTGTGATTAGACTATTATAACCTTGAGGGGACAAGTCAAGAAAGACTACTGCTGGACCGGTGAAAAATATTTGCTACAATGGGCTTGAATCTCCTTAAAGAGAGCCAGATATCCACGCCTCAACCATAAGAGATTTTTATTTCTTCATTTTATTTTTCATTAGTAATCTTGTAATGTAATTTTTTCACTAACAATTTTAAGGAGATTCATAATGGCTACAATTGAAAAAACCACGGATGTCAAGATGGGAGACCTCAACAAGCCATTTCGGTTCAATGGTAACCATTTCAAGAGATAAAAGGGTAAAGTACTTTTCTACTTAAGTCTTCTCAATGTTTCTTATGTGTTAACTGAGAAGAATCCTAATAAAGTACACATCACCTCTATGAATGGTGATGAAACTATTTCTCATCTAGAGAAAGTGGAAAAGTACGATGGTGATTCCTATAAGTGTCAGTATTATATTCTTAATTGTTTATCTGATTATTTTTATGATTATTATGATAGAACTTACTCTAGTGCAAAGAAAATTTGGAAAATATTGCTGAGTAAGTATGATACCGAAGAGGCTGGAGCGAAAAAATATGCGGCTGGTAGATTTTTTCGTTCCCAAATGGTGGACAACAAATCAGTGGTAGACCAAGCTCAAGACTTTATAATGATTGTTGGAGAGCTAAGGTATGAGGAGGTCAAAATTGGAGATAACCTTATTGTTTGTGGCATAGTAGATAAACTTCCTCCTTCTTGGAAGAAATTTCAAAAAGCTATGTGCCACAAACAAAAGGAAACCTCTCTTGATTACTTCAAGGGGCCAAGATGCATTTTTACAACAAAAGAGAGCAACATCACAACTAAGGTAAACTTAATTACTTCAAATAATGCTACTCCAGAAACTCACTAAACTACTTCTTTGAAGCCTAAGAAGAAAATATTCAAGAAAAATAATGGTAGACATCCCAAGAAAAATAATGGTTAAAATAACCAAGCACAAAATCAACAAGTTCAAGATAAGGGACCGTGCTTTGTTTGTGGCAAGAGTGGGCATATTGCTCGATTTTGCAGATTCCAGAAACGTAGTCCTAACCCTCAGGCAAACATTACCGAAGAACCTTTTGTGGTGGTGATTACCGACATAAACATGGTTGAGAATGTTAATGGATGGTGGGATGATTCTGGTGCAAACCATCATGTCTGTTATGACAAAGATTGGTTTAAAAAATATACTCATTTTGAGGAGCCTAAAATTATCATTCTTGGTGATTCTCACACAACTCAAGTGCTTGAAACGGGAGATGTTGAATTGTGTTTTACTTCTGGAAGGGTATTAACTTTGAAAGATGTCCTCTATATTCCTTTCATAAGGAAACCTTTAATGTCTAGTTTTCTTCTTAATAAAGCAGACTTTAAACAGATTATTGAATCTGATCAATATGTAATTGTGAAGAAGGGTATTTTTGTGGGAAAGGGGTATGCTTGTGATGGGATGTTTAAACTGAATGTTGAAAAGAATAAAGTTTCTACTTCTGTTTATATGCTTTCTTCTACCAATTTTTGGCATGCTCGTTTGTGTCATATTAATGATCATTATGTTGGAATCATGTGTAGTTTAGGATTGATCCCAATGGTTAAAAAAAATGTTGAAAAGTGTGAGGCTTGTAGTAAAGTTAAAATCACTAAAAGACCTCATTTTCAAGTTGAAAGAAGAGCTAATTGGTTAGAACTAGTTCATACTGATATTTGTGAACTTGGAGGAATTTTAACTTGTGGAGGTAATAGGCATTTTATCACTTTCATTGATGATTTTTCTAAGTTAACACATGTGCTTTTGAAATTTTAAAACTTATCTCCATGAGGTTGAAAATCAGTTTAGAAGAAAATAAAAAGAATTAGAAGTGATAGAGGCCGTGAATATGAGTCAAATGAGTTGAATTCTTTTGTTAGATCATTGTGAATAATTCATGAAACTACTCCTCCTTATTCTTCTTCATCTAATGGTGTAGCAGAAAGGAAAAATAGAACTTTGGTTGAATTGACTAATGTCATGCTTATTGAGTCACATGCACCTTTAAATTTATGGGGTGAAGCTATTTTGATGTCTTGTTATGTGTTGAATCGTGTGCCTCATGAAAAGTCTAAATTGACACCTTTTGAATTGTGGAAAGGTCACAAGCCATGTTTGGGATATTTAAGAGTTTGGGGTTGTCTAGCCTTTGTGAGGTTAATGGATCCCAAGATTACAAAGTTGGGTAAGAATGTGACTACTTGTGCTTTTCTTGGTTATGCTTCAAATAGTACAACCTATAGATTTTTTAATCTTGAAGATAATGTTATAATTGATTTAGGTGATGCTATTTTTCATGAAAATAAATTCCCTTTTGATTTAAAAAATAGTGGGGGTCAAAGAATTGAACAAAATATTTTGTCACCAATTAGTTCTTCTACTTCTACTTCTACTTTAAAAAATAAAGAAATTGATGATTTTGAGATAAGAAGAAGTAAAAGAGCTAGAGTAGAAAAATATTTTGGTCCTGATTTTTATGTGTTTAATGTTGGAGATGACCCTCTCACTTTGAAAGAAACATTATCTTCACATGATTTTGTTTTTTTGGAAAGAAGTTGTAAATGGTAAAATGGAATTACTGATTTTTAATAAAACTTGGAAATAAGTTGATTTACCACTTGGGTTGTAAAACAATTAGTTGCAAATGGGTCTTAAGTAAAAAGTTAAAACCGGATGGATCTATTGATAAATATAAGGCTAGACTAGTTGCAAAAGGCTTTAAACAACTAGAAGGCCTAAAATTTTTTGATACTTTTTCACCGGTAACAAGAATTACATCCATAAGATTTTTAATTGCTAAGACTGCAATTTTTTATTTGCAAATTCATCAAATGGATGTAAAAAACTATTTTTTTTTTTAAATGGAGACCTAAATGAGGAAATTTATATGGATCAAAACGAGTATTTTATTGACGCAGGCCAAGAAAGCAAAGTATGTAAACTTACTAAATCCCAATATGGCTTGAAATAGACACAAAATCAATGACGTGAAAAGTTTGATTCCTGTATGATTCCAAATGGTTTTAAAACAAATGAGTGTCATAAGTGCATATATCATAAGTCTTGAAATAATTCACATGTGATTATTCGCCTATATGTTGATGGTTTATTGATCTTTGGCTCGAACATGAATGTTATTGATGAAGCTAAAACTATTCTTAGAAGCCAATTTGATATGAAAGATTTTGGTGACACAAATTATATTCTTGGAATAAAAATAACAAGAACATGTGAGGGAATTTCCTTGACTAGTCACATTATTTTGAGAAAATTTTGAAAAAAATATAACTTTCTTGATTGGAAACATGTTGTAACTCTTTTTGATTCAAGTGTTCACTTATTTCCAGTTGAAAGTGAAAATGATGTGATAAATCAAAAGGAATATGCTAGCATAATTGGAAGTTTGAGATATAGGACTGATTACACTAGGTCTGATATTGCATATGGAGTAGGAGTACTTGGCAGGTTTACAAGCAAGCTAGGTAATGAACATTGGCATGCTCTAACAAGAGTTATGAGATATTTAATTCGAACAAAAAATGTGGTTTGTTCTATAAAAAATATCATGTTGTACTTGAAGGCTTTTCTGATGCAGATTGGAACACTTTATCAGGTGATTCCTGTTCTACCACTGGTTATGTCTTTACTTTAGGTGGTGGTGTTATTTGTTGGAGATAAAAAAACAAACTATAATTGCTAACTCTATCATGGAGGTTGAACTAATTTCTTTTACTTCAGCTAGTGAATAAGCGAATTGGTTAAGAGATTTATTATTTCAAATACCTTATTTTCAATAATCAATTCCTCCCATTTTAATTCATTGTGATAGCACCGTTGCGATTGGTAGAGTTTAAAACCGTCATTACAACGGTAAATCCAGACCAATAAGGAGGAAACACAGTGATGTAAGATCATATTTGACAAATGGTATCATTAATGTTGACTATGTCAAATCTTGTGATAATCTTGCAGATCCTCTTACTAAGGCCTTAACGAGAGAAAAGGTATGGAGCATATCAAGGGGGATTGTCAAGCCCCGAGCTACCCCGAGACGCGAAAATGGGACCTAGGATCACAAGTGACCCCAAGCTAACCCTGCTGGCATGAGATGAGCATACTAAGAATAATAATGATTGATGTGGAAGCTAAATAATAATGAAAGTCTGAAATGATGGGGAATACCCCTATACTAAAACTGAATATACGGAATCTGAGAGTCTAATACAAGAGAAATATGAAACCCAAATACGAAGTTGAATCTAACTATGTCTGAAATGAGCCTCTAAACTGACTAGAAATGTTGGGACATGCCCCAACTAGATTTAGCAAAACTGAACTAAAAGAATGAAAACTAAAAGATAACATGACTATTGTCCTCGGAGAATGAGGACTCACCACTGATGCTGCTGAACTACAGATCGGGAACCGATCTAAGAATGATTTGGATTCTGAGAACCTGAACCTACATCACAAGAAGATGTAGCGCAAAGTATGCGTCAGTACTTGAAAGGTACTGAGCATGCAGGGTAGAGTAAAACGGAAATAAACATATAATTGAACAAGCAAATAAGCAAGAGTATAATCTAAACATGATATAGATATTGAAAACTGGGCTAACTGAATGCAATGACCAAATTTATAACATGTTGAGACTGAATACTGACTGTACTGAAATGTGGTCAATGTAATGGAGTCTGAATGAACTGTGGGAGCTACTAATAACTGATAATAAAACCACATGAGCTAAATGTGGAGTCCGATGTATACACCCCATCGTGAGGACCCAATATACCCTTCCAGAGGTATAGAGGCATGATCACTAAAATGATGCCCACAAATGGGACTTACAGCCTATGTGGCTCGTAGTTCTGGAATATATGGGTGACTGACCCTAGTCCAACTCAGTAGTATGCTACTCCCAATAGATTAAGTTGTTTAACACATTATGACTGAGTTTCTGTAATGTACTGGATTGTTCGAACTAACATACAAACTGAGAATGCACATTTATATACATATCTAGGGTTCAAAACTAAGGTATGTATATATGTAATGACTGAAATATCTGGCCTAGCATGTGTAATTCAAGAACTAAAGAAATACATAACTAGGGTTCTGAAATTCATGCAAGAAACGACGTAATAATATGATAATCTGATTTGGAACATTAAATTAACTAATTCATAATGATCTGCTGGAGTTCTAAAAACCCTAGGTCTAATCATGATAAGGGAATCAAGAATCTGACTGAAAACTAGGGACCAAATGGGTGAAAGGAATCCACTAGTGAACTCCCACATACGTGATGACAAATTCCACGGAGAAATCTTTCGATTTCAGGGATGGAATTGATGGAATCTTGCTGTGTTCTTTAACTAGGGTTGCTCTACCTTTTCTCCTCTTTACGCTTTAATTTTTTATGTTTTTGATGAAATATCTGACTTAGGTAAGTTCTAGTTATGTTTCTAGGCTAAAACTAATCAAAACCACGTAGTTTAGGGGTCCAACGAAATAGGAAAAGACCAGAAGATCCCTGACTTACATTGTAGACGGGGCTGACCACGACCACTTCCACGGACTGTGAAAGGGACCACGGACCATGAAGATGGTCATGGTTTGGGGTCCAGGAGTTGGGGGTTCTGGGGTCTGATCCACGAGTCCATACCACGGCCTGTGTGGAGGACCACGGACCGTGAAGGTCCCTGTGGTCCTCACTTGGGCTAAGGTTTGGAGGCCTACTAGATAGCCTTCATGGACCACTCCATGACTCGTGTGAGGGACCACGGACCGTGAAGGCCCTCGTGGTCTTCACTTGGGCGTGGAGGTCTAAGGGGCAGGCTAGAGGGGCTATTGCCTCGACTATACGGATGCCACCACGGCCCATCATCAAGACCACGGCCCGTGAAGGGTTTCGTGGTCTGATGTCTGGGTCTGGTGGAATCCAAGTCATGACCACGGGCAGGACGACAGACCATGGACCCTGTCACGCTCCGTGAACCCTGCCATGGTTTACTGCTTTAGGTAAGTTTCTGCAAAAAAAAATCTGGGTCTGGTTTTTCAGATGTTACAATATCTCCCCCAAAGAATCATTCATCCTATAATGAAGACCAAACTAGCTGAAATGGAGGGGATGAGCTGCAACCCTACCACTAAACACTGGACACTGATTTCTGACTGAACTAAGTTCCAAAAACATGCAAATACGCTGAAAATGCAAGTACATACTAAAGGAACATGATACTAAGACTGATTTTACGCATGAATGACTGAAAAACTGAAGAGGAACTATTACCTCAAGCTGGAATGGAATCGGAAGGAAAGAGGTGAGGATACTTGGACTTCATGGCTGCTTCAGCTTCCCAAGTAGCTCCCTCTACGGACTGACTCCTCCATAAAAGCTTGACTGAAGCGACTTCTTTGTTTCTCAACCTTCTAAACTGACGATCAAGAATCTCAACTGGTACATCCTCATCAGAAAGACTATCTTTTACAGCCACACTCACTAATGGCACTACTGATGCTGGATCACCCACACACTAGTTCAATAGTGAAACGTGGAAGACTGGATGCACTGCTGCTAGATCTGCTGGCAACTCTAACTCATAAGCCACTTTACCAATCCTTTTCAAGATTCGGTAAGTGCCTACATATCTGGGACTGAGCTTTCCTTTCTTGCCAAATCTCATCACCCCCTTCATAGATGACACCTTTAGGAAGACCCAATCATCCACTAGGAACTCTAGTTCCCTTCTCCTTACATATGCATAAGACTTCTGGCGACTCTGGGCTGTCTTAAGTCTATCTCTAATGAAATGCACTTTCTCCATAACATCAAGAACCGAATCTGGCCCTATCAAGGCTGCTTCACCTACTTCAAACCAACCAATAGGAGATATACATCTACACCCATATAATACCTCATAAGGGGCCATCTGAATATTGCAATGGTAGCTATTATTGTAGGCGAACTCTATAAGAGGAAGGTGATCATCCCAACTACCCTTGAAGTCGATCACACAAGCTCTCAACATGTCCTCTAAGGTCTGAATGGTATGCTATGCTTGGCCATCCATCCGTGGATGAAATGCTGAGTACCAAGGCCTTTCTGAAATGACTTCCAAAAATAAGAGGTAAGCTGAGGACCTCTATCTAAGCTGATAGACAAAGGAACCCCATGCAATCTGACTATCTCATTAATGTAAAGCTTGGCATAGTCCTCCGCCGAATTTGTAGTCTTGACCTCCAAAAAGCGAGAAAACTTAGTAACTCTGTCAACTATCACCCAAATGGAGTAATATTATCTGCGAGTACGACGTAATCCTGTAATGAAATCCATGTTGATCACTTCCCACTTCTAAGTAGGAATGCCGATCTCTTGAGTCATACTACCTAGTTTACGATGTTCTACATTCACTTGCTGATAATTGGGGGACTTAGCCATAAAGTCTGCTATATCCCTCTTCATGCCATTACACCAAAAGTCTTCCCGTAGATCACGGTACATCTTAGTGGCACCTGGATGAATAGAATACCTGGAGTTACAGGCTTCTGCAAGAATCTGCCGTCTTAACTCACCCACATTAGGAACATATAATCAACCCTGGTAGCGAAGCACACCATCTCCCCTTTGGGAGAAAACCTCAACTTTCTGTTGATGGAATGCACCCTTGAGTTCGAGCAATATTGGATCATTGTCTTGCTTTCTCTTAACCTTCATTACCAATGAAGATTCTGATCCATTCTGAACTGTTACACCACCATCTGATATGCTCATAAGACGAACTCCTAAACGAGCAAGCCTGTGAACATACTTTGCTAGCTCTTTTCTTTCTTTCTCAACATGTGCTACCCTACCTATAGATAGTCTGCTAAGGTCATCTGCTACTACATTTGCCTTACCCAGATGGTAATACACACTCATGTCATAATCCTTGAGGAACTCAAGCCATCTCCTATGGCGAAGATTCAACTCTTTCAGGGTGAACACATACTGGAGGCTATCATGGTCTGTGAACACCTCTACATGAACACCATACAAGTAGTGTCTCCAAATCATGAGTGCAACCCCCACTGCTACAAGCTCGAGGTCATGATTCAGATAATTTTTCTCATGCATCTTAAGTTGTCTTGAAGCATAGTCTATAACTTTACCTCACTGCATTAATACACAACCTAGACCGACTCTGGATGCATCACAATAAATCACATAACTGTCTGAACCCTCTGGTAGAGTCAAAACAGGAGCCGTAGTCAACCTAGTTTTTAATTTTGTGAAGCTTTTCTGACAATCATATGACCACCAAAACTTGACCATCTTCTAAGTCAACCTAGTCAATGGTGAGGCTATGGATGAAAATTCTTCCATGAACCTTCTGTAATAACCCGCTAGACCCAAGAAACTTCTGATATCTACAGGAGAGGTAGATCTGGGCCATTGTTTCACTGCTTCTATTTTCTGGGAATCCACCCGGATCACTTCGCTATATACTATATGCCCAAGGAAAGCAATTGATTGTAACCAAAACTTGCACTTGTTAAATTTGGCGACTAACGGGCGATAATTGAGAGTTTGTAGAACAACTCTCAAATGACTCATATGTTCTTCCTCATTCCTAGAGTAAATGAGGATATCATCAATAAAGACGATAACGAACAAGTCCAAATACTGCTTGAACACTCTGTTCATCAAATCCATGAAAGCTGCAGGAGCATTGGTTAATCCAAATGACATAACTACGAATTTATAATGACCATACCCAGCTCTGAAGGCTATCTTCAGAATGTCACTACCTATGACCTTGAGCTGATGATAACCCAATCTTAGGTCTATCTTTGAGAAATGATTAGCCCCCTGAAATTGGTCAAGCAAGTCATCAATCTTAGGGCTGGGATACTTATGCTTGATTGTGACCTTGTTGAACTGCCTATAGTCAATGCACATTTTGAGAGTACCATCTTTCTTCTTCACGAACAACACCAGTGCACCCATGGCGAAATACTAGGTCTGATCAAGACTTTATCTAGAAGGTCTTTCAACTGCTCTTTCAATTCCTTAATCTTAGTTGGAGCCATCCTATAAGGAGGAATATAAATAGGCTGGGTATCTTGAAGGAGATCAATTCCAAAGTCGATTTCCCTTTCGGGAGAAACTTCGGGAAGTTCTTCTGGAAACACTTCTGGAAACTCATTAACCACTGGAACTGACTCAAGAGTTGGAGTTTCAGAGCTTGAATCCTTAACCCGAACTAGGTGATAGAGATAACCCTTAGAGATCATCTTTCTGGTCTTAAGGTAAGAAATGAATCGACCCGTAGGCACTAAGCTACTACCCTTCTATTCTAAGATTGGTTCGTCTCGAAACTGAAAATGAACAATCCTAGTTCTACAATCGACAGAGTCATAACATGAATGTAACCAATCCATGCCTAGAATGACATCGAAGTCTACCATTTCTAACTCTACAAGATCTGCTGAGGTGACTTTCTGAGAGACTGTGATAGGGCAATTTATGTATACCCGTCTAGCTATAACTGGGTTACCGACTAGAGTAGAGACTGAGAAGGATTCTGAGAGCGTTTCTGGACTAACATCAAACTTAACTGCTATATAAGGAGTTACAAAGGAAAGAGTAGCCTCTGGATCTAACAAAGCATAAACATCGAGATCAAAGACTCGTAACGTACCAGTTACTACATTAGGAGAATCTTCCTGATCCTGGCAAGCCTGAAGAACATAGAGCCTGTTTTGGCGATGTCAGTCACCTGTGTCAGATGAGTTAATCTGTTGAGTTGGGTGACTTGCTGGCGCTGCTGAAGTTGTAGACTGGGCTCGATTAGCATTGCCTCTTTGACCCTATTTAGAAGGACAATCCCTCAACCTGTGACTAGACTGAACATACCCAAAGCATCCTTCTTTTCCTGCAAGGCACTCGCTCGGATGGTTCTTACCACACTTAGGGCAAGTTGGGTAGGTTTTGGTACCTGTTACACTCCCCTGAGACTTAGAGCCTGATACCCTACCTTTTCTATCTTATCTGAACTTGGAGGACAGAACACTAGCTGATGAAAGTGCTGGAACTGAAAATTTCTGTTGACCCTACAAGTGATTTCCACCACCTGACTTCTGTTGAGAATACTCATAGTTTCCAGTCCTAGCCTTCTTGTTCTCCTTAGCCTGTTCCCTAAGCTTTTCACCCTCAACCTGCTGAGCATAAGTTATGAGCCTAGGGATGCTCATATTTTCCAGTAACATAGCGTTTCTACACTCTGTCTTTACCAAGTTTGACAATCCAATATACCCTGCCAGAGGTATAGAGGCATGATCACTAAATTGATGCCCACAGACGGGACCTACAGCCTACGTGGCTTGTAGTTCTGGACTATATGGGTGACTGACCCTAGTCCAACTCGGTAGTATGCTACACCCAATAGATTAAGTTGATTAACACATTATAACTGAGTTTATGTAATGTACTGGACAGCTCGAACTAACATGCAAACTGAGAATGTACATTTATATACTGGTAATGACGCATTCAAAACTAAGGAATATATATATCTAAAATGACTGAAATGTCTGGCCTAACATATATATTTCAAGAACAAAAGAAATACATAGCTAGGGTATTGAAATTCATGCAAGAAACAACGTAATAACTTGATAATCTGATTTGGAACATTAAATTAGCTAATTCATGATGATTTACTGGAGTTCAAAAAGCCCTAGGTCTAATCATGATAAGGGAATCAAGAAGCTGACTGAAAACAAAGGGCCTAATTGGTGAAAGGAATCCACTAGTGAAATCCCACATACCTGGTGACGAATTCCACAAAGGAAACTTTCGATTTTGGGGCTGGAATTGATGGAATCTTGTTGCGTTCTTGAACTAGGGTTGCTCGACCTTTTCCCCTCTTTACGCTTTAATTTTCTAAGTTTTTGTTGAAAGATCTGACTTACGTAAGTTCTAGTTATGTTTCTAGGCTAAAACTAATAAAAACAACGTAGTTTAGGGTTAAAACCACGTAGTTTAGGGGTCCAACGAAATAGAAAAAGACCAAAAGACCCCTGACTTAAATTGCAGACAGGGCTGACCACGGCCACTTCCACGGACTGTGAAAGGAACCGTGGACTGCGAAGATGGTCATGGTCTAGGGTCCAGGAGCTGGGGGTTCTGGGGTCTGATCCATGTGCCCCTACCACAAACTGTATGGAGGACCACTGACCGTGAAGGTCCCTGTGGTCCTCACTTGGGCTGAAGTTTGGATGCTCAGGTCTGGGGGCCTACTGGATAGCCTTCACGGACCCCTCCACGACTCATGTGAGGGACCACGGACCGTGAAGGCCCTTGTGGTCTTCACTTTGGTGTGGCGGTCTAAGGGGCTGGGTAGAGAGGCTACTGCCTTGACTATACGGATGCCACTACGGTCCATCATCAAGACCACAACCCGTGAAGGGTCCTGTGGTCTGATAAATGGGCCTGGTGGAATCAAATTAATGACCACGAGTAGGTCGACGGACCATGGACCCTGTCACGGTCCGTGAATCCTGCCATGGTTTACTGCTTCAGGTAAGTTTTTGCAATTTTTTTCTGGGTCTGGTTTTTGAGGTGTTACGGGATGAGATAAAGCCAATAGATCTTTGAGTCATAGATGAGGAAACCCAACCTGGGGACTAGAGATCTTATAACCAGGTTCAAAGGGAAAAATTAATCATATGATGATGTCACACCCCGAGCCTACACCTTGGACGTTGCCGGCACTCGAGAACCATTGATTGCCCCAAGCGAACCCTTGGCCTAGCTTAATTAATTCAGCGAAAGACTATAAGCATTAAGAAAGAGATTCACATGCTAAACAACTCAACTGTCTCAAAACTGAACTCATAATGTTTTAAATATATACATTTAACTTAGCCAAGATGGCAACTCAAATCTTAACATAAGACAATAACAAAATGATGATGAATGAACTAGCATCTGACTGACAATATATGAAGCCTCTAAAACAAAGAGGGATGTCGGGACATGACCCCCGATCATCCTAACATTTGAAAGACTAGAAAGAAAATAAACGGGATCCTCTGGAATGCAAAGAGGCTCACCAACAGACTCCGAACTGCTCACTGGATCAACGATGCGCTTGATGCATATCCTAGTTACCCCTATCCCCAGGTACTTGACGACTTTTCTTCTCCATTTTTCTACTCTAAACCCTCCCAATCAAACTTAGTTCTTTCCCCAAACACTTGGAGTCGATTATATCCTCAATATATACCAGATTCAATTTGAAATTACACCCGAAAACATGAATCAAATAGCAAGAAACTCCAATAACACAATTCATAAGAAATTCAACGAAACTTCCAACAATGTTCATCAAGAACTCAATTTCTAACTTTCAAAGACTTAAATTCGCTGAATATAATCATGGTTGGCGCATGGGTGAACTAACCCAATGCTATGTGATCTCACATACATTGTAGGGATCACCCCCGACGAATTCCACACGCTATACTCGACGATCTTGACGAATCTTGCTTCCTCTTCTCCTTTCTCCAAGCCCTAGCGTGAACTCTAACTTTTCTGAACTGAACAAAATCTGATTTGACCCATATTAAACTCCTCAAAATGGATTAAAATAATAGGGCAAGGAAAAGACTAAAATACCCCTTAAAAATCCGGATTGGACATTTCCTTCTTTGAACATGCCAACTTCCAAAGGGCATATCCCACTCATACTAACTTGGAATTCCTTAGGCTTGGCGGCTTTGGAAATATAATTCCAATAGTTTTCCAACCATATTTGGAAATACCTCTAACTCATCCTGAGCTAGAAGTTATGGCTGTTTGAAGTTGACCAAAAACTCACTCTTCCTAACTTGAATTTTTTTCCAGATTTGTCATTATTTCCAAAAATGATTATTTCAAGTTCTTAGCTTCTTCCTAGCTATTTCAATTTGCGAGATGTTACAATATCTCCCCCTTGGGAACATTCGTCCTCAAATGAGATTACTCCTACTAGGCTAAGGGTGTAACATTAAAACTTCAGCTCAAACACCCAACAAGCAAATGCAAATACAACATGCCAACTCATAAATTAGAGAGTACTAAGAAGAAGATTGGTACCTTGATCTGGAATTCCTCCGGATTCAAAGGGATGTCGATATCTCTTCTTCATATCCTCCTCAGCTTTCCAAGTAGCTTTCTCAATGAACTGATTTCTACAAAGAACTTTGGCTGATGCTACCTCTTTTGTTCTCAACTTGCGAACTTGGCAATCTATACTTTAAGCAGGGATTCCTTCATAAGATAAGCTATCCTTGTTCCCAATTTCTTTAGTTGGTATAATGAATGAAGGATTGCTCATGCACTTCTTCAACATGGAGACATGGAATACTGGATGAACCACTGCTAACTCTTAGGTTAGCTCTAACTCATAAGCTACTTTGCCAACCCTCTTGGATATTCTGTAAGGCCCAATATACCGGGGACTAAGTTTCTCCTTCTTACTAAATCTCATAACACTCTTCATGGGTGAAACGTCCAAGTATACCCAATCATCTATTTCAAACTCTAACTCTCTTCTCCTAACATCACTGTAGGATTTCTGGCGACTCTGCGCCATTTTCAACCTCTCTTGAATCACTTTCACCTTTTCCATATCTTGATGAACTAAATCTAGCCCTATTAACCAAACTTCACCAACTTCAAACCATCCAATAGGAGATCTACATCTTCTCCCATAAAGAGCTTCATAAGGAGCCATTTGGATGCTAGAGTGGTAACTATTGTTGTACGCAAACTCAATGAAAGGTAGGTGATCATCTCAACTATCTTTGTAATTTATCACCCAATCTACCTTGATACCTCAAAACACCGTCTCCCCCTTGTTCAAAAGCTAATACTTTTTGCTTAAGAACACTTGCCTTTAATTCAAGCCACAAAGGATCTTGGTCTTGCTTTCCTTTCACTTCTGACACAAATGATGATTCAGCCCCACTCATCACCACTACTCCTCCTTCTGTGGAATCCATTAGTCAAACTCCTAGTCGTACAAGTCTATGCACCTCTTGTGCTAACTCTTTCTTATCTTCCTCAAAATGGGCGGTACTACCCATAGACAACCTGCTCAAGGCATCAACAACAACATTAGCTTAACCTGGGTGATAAAGAATACTCATGTCATAATCCTTGAGTAATTCTAACCACTTCCTTTTGTTTGAGATTAAGCTCTTTCTGACTAAACACATACTGAGGCCTCTTGTGATCGGTGAACACATCCACATGAACACCTTAAAGACAACAACATCATACTTTCAAAGCAAAACTACAACAACCAACTCTAAGTCATGGGTTGGGTAATTCTTGTCATGAACCTTCAACTGTCTAGAGGCATAAGCTATAACTTTGCCATTCTGCATTAATACACAACCCAAACCAATTCTAGACGCATCACAATATACAACGAAACCTTGCATACCTTCTGGTAAGGTTAATACTGAGGCAGTAGTCAACCTCTTCTTCAATTCCTGAAAGCTTTTCTCACAAGCTTCGGACCATTGAAACTTCACTATTTTCTGAGTCAACTTAGTCAAAGGAGATGAAATAGATAAAAATCCCTCGACAAACCATCTCTAATATCCAGCCAACCCAAGAAATTCCTAATATCAGTTGGAGATGTGGGTCTAGGCCAATTCTGCACTGCCTTTATCTTTTGGGTATCAACTCTAATTCTATCACCGGAAAATATGTGGCCCAAGAACGCCACCGACTCAAACCAAAACTCACATTTAGAGAACTTAGCATATAACTCCTTATCTTTCAATTCTAAAGAACTATTCTGAGATGGCTAGCATGATCTTTTTCATTCCTTGAATAGATTAGTACGTCATCAATGAAGACGAGAAAAAAAACATATCTAAATAAGGTTCGAAAACTCTATTCATAAGGTCCATGAATGCTACAGGCGCATTGGTTAAGCCGAACAACATGACCAGAAACTCATAATGACCATAACGGGTCCTGAATGCTGTCTTTGGAATATCACATTCCCTTACTTTCAACTGATGGTAACCTGATCTGAGGTCTATCGTTGAGAAACACGAAGCACCCTGAAGCTGATCGAAAAGATCATCAATTCTCAGAAGAGGATACTTATTCTTGATGGTAACCTTGTTCAACTGACGGTAATCTATACACATCCTAAGGGAACCATATTTCTTTCTCACGAATGAACAAACATCTGACTGACTATCTATGAAACCTCTAAAAGAAAGAGGGATGTCGGGACAGGACCCCCGATCATCCTAACATCTGAAAGACTAGAAAGCAAATAAACGGGATCCGCTGGAATGCAAAGAGGCTCACCAACAGACTCTGAACTACTCACTGGATCAACGATGCGCTGGATGCCGATCCTAGATACCTGCATCTGCATCATAATACGATGCAGGCCAACTGGCATCAGTACATTGAATGTACGAGTATGCGAGTTGGAATGCTAAACATAACACATGCTTGAAATGATTCTGGAAGAAACACCTACTTGGGCATTTCTCAACTCATGAATAAACTTAACAGAGAATACAGCAATGAAACACATGCAATATATGAAAAGCTTTATAAAATAATAAAAGCAACTTAGTTCATTAAATAAAATGCAATACCAAACCCAACAGTACTCATATACAAAGTGATATAGTTTAGGTGGGAGTTTCTCTAACCGACAACCACCACTATGAGCCTAAGTGGTGATACAACGTCTTTACCATCACGCTGCCAGACTGTCTTATACTTTGCCATCATATAGAACTAGTTAACTTAGTGGATCCACTAGCTTAACTTATGTGATCATCTAAAATGTATGACCCATTAATACCCATGATGGCTACATGGTTTATGGAGACTTGACTTAATATGAACTCGCATCCCCATATCGGTGCTCAATACTACTCCCAAAACTATACTTAGCTCATATGTTTTTAAAACAACTTCTTTCCTTGGTTTGAGATAATTACTCAAAACTTAGTATAAAAGCTCTCTTGGAGTCGATGTTCCCTTTTCTTGCTCAAATTTGAAAACATTTATAAATTCTTTGGGAATACTTAGTTCCCTTATAACTTTTTTGAGATATGAACTCAACTCTTTACTCTTTGCTTAAATTGAAACTTGAGTCTTAAACAAGGCTAAAATGTTTGTTAAAGACTTTTGAAAACTTTATAAAATTTGCCTTGACTTTCTTCTTAACTTCTAAACTTGACTCTGAACTTCTCTTGACTTTGATCTTAACTTTCCTTGAATTGGATTATGGATTCAAGGTTCATGATCTCATGTTTATGGATGATTTCATGATGTTTGGATGTACCTTAGAGTGTTGGAATCAACTAGAAAACATAGGTAAATTACTAAGGAACAAGTACGAAAAGGTGGGGAACGTATGGGGAAAACTGGCGTCCCTCGTGCTCTGAGAGGCGTGGGGCGCTAACCCTCAACATTCAGGGACTGGTCTGGGGCACGCTGGCTGGCGCAGCGCCCCAAGGGTAAAGATTCAGAGACACTTTTGGGGCGCACTAGCTGGCGCGACGCCCCACCCTTATCCCCAAGTACTTGACAACTTTTCTTCTACGTTTTTCAACTCTAAACCCTGCCAATCAACTTAGTTCTTTCCCCAAACACCTGGAGTCGATTATATCCTCAATATATACCAGATTCAATTCGAAATTGCACCCGAAAACATGAATCAAATCGCAAGAAACTCCAACAACACAACCCACAATAAATTCAACCAAAATTTCAACAATGTTCATCAAGAACTCAATTTCTTACTTTCAAATACTTAAATTCGCTGAATATAATCATGGTTGGCGCGTGGGTGAACTAACTCAACGCTATGTGATCTCACATACCTTGTAGAGATCACCACAGACGAATTACACAAGCTAAACTCGAAGAATCTTGCTTCCTCTTCTCCTTTCTCCTCTTTTCTCTTTTCTACAATCCCTAGCGTAAACTTTAGCTTTTCTAAACTGAAAAAAATCTGATTTGACCCATTTGAAACTCCTAAAAATGGATTGAACTAATAGGACAAGGAAAAGACTAAAATACCCTTTAAAAATCCAGATTGGACATATCCTTCTTTGAACAGCCCAACTTCCAAAGGGCTTATCTCACTCATACGAACTTGGAATTGCACAAATACTTCTAATTCATCCTGAGATAGAAGTTATGGCCGTTTGAAGTTGACCAAAAACTAAGTTTTCCTAACTTAAACAAATTTCCAGATTTATCATTATTTCAAAAAATGATTATTTCAAGTTCTTAGCTTCTCCCTAGTTATTTCAATTTGCGAGATGTTACAGATGAATTGTTGTGAAAAATGCACTATTTATTATTCTCTCCCTATGATGTGAGTGCATTGTTTCGTGAAGTAATTTATGAAGGTTGAGTTTAGAAAACACTTGGTGAAAATTTGTAGCCCATATTGGTGGAGTGCAAAACTTTCAGAAGCGCTCTCGACAGATTTCACCTGTGTGAGTGTGGAAATAGGCCGCTTCCTATAAGAATTGGGCCTATTCTCAAAAGCACTCATGAAACCGCGATAACATAGGGCCGTAACGTGCTAGATTTTAAAACTCATGTCAACACCTTGATTATTGTGTGTGACAAGTGATATTTTATTTCCCTTAAGCAGTCATAGTTCAAGTCTGAGACCACTATGACCCTGGAGTAAAAATTATTGTTTCACTAAGTGGAGGTTCAATGAAGATCACATAAGAAAATATATAGTGCATAAAGTTTGTCAAAAAGAGAATTCTTATTAGTTGAAGGGAGGTGTTTTTTTTGGGAGCTTGGGACTGAACTCTTGTCCAGAGTTTTTGAGTTATATTTTATGATTCGGTTGTTGTATCCTGGAGGGGACAAGTCAAGGAGGACTATTGCTGGACCGGTGAAACACATTTACTGAAGTGGGGGCTTGAATTTCCTTAAAGAGAGTGAGTTATCCGCGCCTTAGCCAGAAGAGATTTTCATTTCTTCATTTTATTATTCAATTATAATCTTGTAATTATGTTATTTTGTAATTTTTTCACAAAAAAAAATATTTAATAATATTGGGTAAACATTTTTCGAGAAAAACCTCAGAATGTTCTATGAGAACTCTTCGTCTTCCATAAACCTGCTTTATCCAAAACATCAACCTCCATAAAATTGATTATTCTCCAACAAAACATCCATCTTCCATTATTGAAAAATAAGAAAAGTGAGATCCTATAATCTTTCCTAAAAAACGAAGTGGAGTGTGTCTTTTTTTCATCAATGTTCTTCCCCAAGTTCTGTTGAATATTTTTCAATCTTCTTCCCCAAGTTGAGTTGGATCTTTTTCAATATTCTTCCTCTCAATTAAGTTTAATCGTGTTTTCAATAAGTTTTAGCCTAATTGATTTTTCTATTGCGATAGTGTAGCGAAGTTTAGATTTTTTCTTTAAGTTCTGAAAATCTCACCTGTTTTAGTTCATGCTTTTTATTCGGAATCATTACTGGAGTTTTGCTTTGGATAATGCATAGAAATATTTGAATTTTTATGTTTATCTGGCCTATCTATTTGAAAGTTTTTACTGTATTTTGGTCGACTTTAATGGTGTTTATGTAAATGGCATTATTGAGTTTTGTTGGAACTACTACTTGTTTTGCATAAATTTTTTAGCATTACTATGTTTGTGTTAATAGACTACTGGTCGATATTTTGGTATGAAAATTATGTTTTTGTAAATAGTACATTATGGCCAAAACTAGAGGCGGCATCGTTACAATATGTTCCTAAGACTTCTTAAAGTAAGAAAAGAAAGGCTGAAGAAGTTTCCAGATCTTTAAAAAGAAAATGATTGTAGTTGAAGAACCTATGTCTAACTCGAATTCTGATACAATGATTGATATTGACAACTACGAGGATAGTAGTGCCCAAGCTAATGATGATGTTGAATCTAGTGAAGAAAAATCTGACAGTAGAGATAAGGGGAGTACTAGAGATACCTAAGATACTAGAGATGAGGATGATGACCTCCTGTCCTTGCCAATTTGTGCAAGAGAAATCTCTGCTAAGTCGTATAATCTAACGACATGGATGGATGAGTTAGAATCATTTCCAGCAAAAATTCTATGAGAACAAGGAAGTCTGTTTATCGTGATTTTAGAAAACTGTTATATCAAAAAAAAAATTAGAATGACTTTAAAGGTACTTGTTTTAGACACTTGAGGCATATTCCAGAATATTTCAAGTTCAATGGATAGATGGTCCATTATTTGTCGTTGTGATGTGTGAAAATGATAAAAGAAATTGCATGAGATATGTTTCTGTGTGAATGATAAGCATTCTTGTTTTAAATTAAGAGAATTTACATTGATTACAGGGCTGAATAGCTCAGGCATACCTCTTTGATGCAAAAATGACAAAAGTACTTTAGAAAGGTGAGAAATTTCATTATAAAGTGACCAAGAATAAGAACATTACTGCTACAAAGTTGATGAGTTTGATTAAGGGTACCAAATTGAATAAGGAGCAGAAGTTGAAGTGCTCTTTAGTTTGTTTTGTCCACTCGATATTGCTTACCCATGATTGATCATAGATTTTGGATTCAAACCACATTAAGATGGTGGGTGATTTAGATTTCTTCAAAGTTATCCGTGGGGGAAAGAGTGTTTTGATCTATCAGTGATGTATTTGAAAAACAAAATCAATTTGAAGAAGTAGAGTGAAGTGTACAATGAAAGAGGGAATTCATCGTATGATTTGTATGGCTTCCCCTGGGCATTTCTGGTACTTATTATCAATTATGTACTTGATTTATAATAAAATCTTATATATTTATATAGTATTTCATAGTCTCTGTTTATTTATTTTTTATTTTCTTAATTTCAGTTTTGGATATATGAGGGTTTTCCTTATATTGGTAAGTATGCCAAGAAGTCCTTAGATTCTCCTCTGCCCATTCCCCATTTACTTAGATTGCACACAACAAAGTGCAATAATATTATCGAAGGTGATCAATTTAAGTACAAAGGTATAAACTTATTTATTATTATCTAGCAATATTTGTAAATTAGTAAACGTTGTGTAGTATTTATATACATATTTTTTGTAGATTATGCACCTATAGCTCACACCTACTGTCCGTGAGACAAAAGAAAGTTATATGGCAACATTAAATCCATATACGGACGAAGTGAAGGACATATTCATTAATGCCTTAAGACCAATTTGAAAGGTGTCATTGTGATGATGAAATATTGGGTAATAACAATTCATACCAACCTTGTGAGAATTCTGTTTCGAGTGGACAGAAAAATATACAGAGTAATTGTAAAGATGATAATATATGTGAGCGGGTTGCATTCCTTGAACAATCAATGATGGAACTTGATGCTTTTATACGAGATGAGAAATTTAGGAGAACTCAAAAGAACAAGAAAAATAAAGGTAGACTAACTTATATACTATTTGTGTAAAATAATTTATTTGTAAGAATGCTAAGTTACTGATCTTGCAACAGTTGATGAAGACTATGCAACACTAATAGTTGATGAAGATGGTTCTGCAGTTGATGTTGATGAAAAACTTCCATTAGCAATAGTCGATGAAAATCGTGTTGCAGTTGATGAATACTTTGCAGAAAAAGTTAATGAAGTTGTAGAAGATATGAAAAAAGGAGATAAAGAACAAGTGGAGGAGAAGATGGTAGAAAAAGAAGAAGAAAAAGAAGAGGAGAAATTGGAAGAGAACGAAGAAGAAAAAGAAGAGAAGCTGGAAGAGAAGAAACAAGAAGAAAATAAAGAGGAGAAGATTGAAGAGAAGAAACAAGAATAAAAATAAAAGGAGAAGCTGGAAGAGTAGAAAGAAAATGAAAGAGAATAGGAGAAGCTGGAAGATAATGTAGAAGAAGGCTTGGCAGCAGAGGGAAAATGAGGCATTGATCAAAATTCAGTGCACGTGAAAGGTATTGTTATGCAGCTCAATGGTGATGAGTAAGGCATTTGTGATTATTGTTTTCCTAAGCCTATTGGTTTTTTAAGTTGGTGTTTAGACAATTGGTTTTTGAAATGGTTGGTTTTTGGTGGCTGATTATTAAGATAGTTGGTTTTTGAGATAATTAGTTTTTGGTGGTTAATTATGAAGACAGTTGGTTTTTGAGATAATTACTTTTTGGTGGTTGATTTTTAAGATAATCGATTTTTGAGATAGTTGGTTTTTGAAGTGCCTTTTAAGACAATTGGTTGTTGAAGAAGTTGGTTTTTTGTCACGACCCAGGGGTACCCCCTAGATGTAACATGGCGTATAGGATCCCGAGGGACCCCATACAAGCCATTAGCATTCATAACATGAGAAATTGAACAATAGAAGTAAAACAACATTTCAAGTCCAATAGTTTTATACAGAAAAACGGAAGTCTAAAACACTTTGTCTCAATAGCCATCTAATAAAATAGAATTAAATTGGGCCTAGCCAACACATCATGTCCAAAACTAGAAATTCAAAAAAAGAACTAAGAACAAACAAAATTCATCCTCGAAGAATGAGGACTCACCAAAGCTCGAGAACCTCGAAATCAACCACTAGCTTATGAGGTGTGTAACCATATTGGCACAAATTTTGAGAGGGAACCCAAATGTTCATACCTTTCTTGACTACCTTATGAGGTTTGCAACCATTTTGGCACCATTTGGGCCTTAACTATTTATTGTCAACCTTGTTGAAACCTCTTGAGCCAAATTATCCCTAGCTTCTCTCACCCATAAAACCCTTTTCTAAGCATTGATTTATTTGAATAGTCAACTTAGCCCAAACACCTAAGTTGGGGGGATGGAAAGGAAGGAGGAAAGAAAGTCAAGCAAAAGGTGAAGAAAGAAAAGTGAGACTAAACTTTTAGGGTTGTGACAAAAAGTATGAACCCCTCCCCAAAAAAAAGAGGGACACAGAAAAAGCTTAAAAATTAAAATAAAAAAGAAAGTATGATGAAATAAAAGGGGTATCTAACCAATTGAGTGAAAAGTTGAGGCTTGAGTTTCCAAGTGAAAAGAATGAAAAGAACTTGAGAAGAGGTGAAAATATGTGCAAAATGCTTTGAAAATATGAAGTCACTGAGTCAAATTGATCATACATTTACCCTTAACCCCATTACAGGCCTAAAAAATCCCTTGTGATCTTGCATAAACTAGGTTGTCTGATGATTGGAAAATATGGGCAAACCTATGGGACGAAGCTTACATGTATTTTTCTTTTAGAGAGTGAGAGTTGTACTGATTCCTAACTTTTTTTTATTGATATTCTTTAAAAGATTATAGAATCATTTTTTATGTGACACCACTTAAATGCTTTTGTTGAACCATGATTTTGCATTATTAGAGAGCATGAGTGAGCTTGATCTTGTATTGATCCCGACTAGTCATCATTTAAAGATTATTGAGCATGATTGAGTTATTGCATATGCTCATTATTAGTCTTGTGATGATATTTGCATGTTAACCCTCATTGGGAACTATAGTAGACACACTTGTAGAACTTATTGTGTTCTTGATTTACTTGAGGACAAGTAAAATTTTAAGTTGGGGTTGTTGATGAGTGGTATATTTACACTCATTTGAGGACTTTTTATTTCAACAATTATTGTTATCTATGCGTATTGATGTCGTATTCTAATGATATTTTGATAATTTACGGTTAATGGAAGCTAAAGGACAAGGTAGGGATAAATACATGAAAAAGAGGCCAGAAGCATTTGAAGAGTAGAAATTCCTAGCTGGGGTTGACTAACAAAAAGGGCGGATCACCCAAAGGGCCTGACCTCGCCCAAGTTGATAGTGTTAAAAGTTAAAAATACTCAAGGAAGGTTGTGCACCCATACCTCACACCTACTGTCTGTGAGACAAAAACAAAGTAACATGGCAACATTAAAGCCATATAAGGACGAAGTGAAGGACACGGTCATTGATGTCTTAAAGGCCAATTTGAAAGGTGTCATTGTCCTCACTTCAGTAGTAGAGAACGATAAGGATGGAATATTGGGTAATAACAAGTCCAACAAACCTTGTGAGAATTATGTTTCTAGTGGACAAGACAATATACCGAGTAATTGTAAAGATGATAATTTGTGTGAGCGTGTTGAATCCCTTGAACAATCAATGATGGAAGTTGTTGCTTTTAAATGAGATGAAAAATTGAGGAGCACTCGAAAGAACAAGAAATATAAAGGTAGAATAATTTATTTACTACTTGTGTAAAATAATTTATTTGTAAGAATGTTAAGCCACTAATCTTGCAGCAGTTGATGAAGACTATTCAACACCAACAGTTAATGAAGATGGTGCTGCAGTTGATGTTGATGAAATACTTCCATTAGCAATAGTCGATGAAAATCTTGGTGCAGTTGATGAATACTTTGCAGAAAAATTTAATGAAGTTGTAGAAGAGATGAAGAAAGGAGAGAAAAAACAAGTGGAGGAGAAGATGACAGAAAAAGAAGAAGAAAAAGTAGAAGAAAAAGAAGAGGAGAAATAGTAGAAAGTTAAGAAAAATAAGAAGAAAATTAAAGAAATTATTTCCGGAATATAAAAAACTCAATATCACAAAAACTGATAACGACAAATTAGATCAATTAATAGATAATATATCTAAAATAGAATATAAATATATTCAATATTTAAAGCAACAATGAATAACAAGAATGAAGAATATAGACAAAAACTTAACGAAATAATTATAGCAAAAAGACAAGAATTAAGACATAGGCAAAATAGACTTAACAATAATATATTTGCAGGAATTTGTAAAAAATCTATAGTAGCACAGAGAAAAACTATTTTTTACCTACAAATACAAATAGACAGCTTAGAATATAAACTACAACACAACTTATAAATGAATAAAGAAGAATACGCAATAGATGAAAAAACATATGAAAACTATGACGGATTAAAAATAAAGATAATATTTTCTAATCTAGGAAGAAGATATAAGAAAATAGGTGACAATATAAGTTTAATGTTAGAAAAAGAAACGGTAAAACTAGAAGATAGTTTAACTGCTATGGTAAGAATAACAAAAGAAAATGAAGAAATAGATAGAAGAACGG